>SJXQ01008166.1:0-23998 GCA_006408695.1 Aepyceros melampus
AAACAACTACTACAGAGAGAAAAACAACTACACAGAGTCAGACACAACTGAAGTGACTTAGCACACACACGGTAGCTCTATTTTTATTTACTTTTATTTTTAAAAATTTTAATTATTAAAAATTTTTATTTTGTATTGCAGTTTAGCTGATTAACAATGTTGTGATAGTTTAAAGTAAACAGTAAAGGGACTCAGCCATACATATACATGTATACATTCTCCTCCAAACTTTCCATCCATCCAGGCTGTCACATAACATTATGGTAGTTCTATTTTCAGTCTTTTAAGGCACCTCCATACTGTTCTCCATAGTGGCTATACCAGTTTACATTTCCACCATCGGGGTAAGAGGATTCCCTTTTTTCCAAACCCTTTCCAGCACTTACTGTTTGTAGATTTTTTGATGATAGTCGTTTTGATTGGTGTGAAATGGTAACTCATTGTAGCTTTGATTTATATTTCTCTAATAATTTTTCAATGTTGAGTATCTTTCATATGCCTCTTGGCCATCTGTATGTCTTATTTGGAGAAATGTCTATTTAGATCTTTGACCCATTTTTTGAATGTATTGTTTGTTTTCTTGAAACGGAACCACACAAGCTGTTATAAATTTTGGAGACTAATTCCTTGTCAATTTCATTGTTTGCATATATTTTCTTTCATTTTGTATGTTATCTTTTTTGTCTTATTTATGGTTTCCTTTGCTATGCAAAAGCCTTTAAGTTTAATTAGGTCCCTTTTGATTGATCCCCTAATATTCTACAAATATGACTTAAGCTTTTTAAATACATATATGTAATACAATTTTTAAAAGTATAAAATGATTTTAAAAACTGTTGTCGGCAATTTCAGTCCCTTTGTATCTTGAATTATAGATTGCCGCATCTTTGGTTAGTGAATGCCCCTTCCAATTGGCTCCTAAATTCTCTATATAAGACCTAGTGGTTTTCCATAGCTTCATTGTGATCTGATCTGACAAGATGATACTTTAAGGGTCAATGTGTATATTTCCTGCTCCAAGCCAGGAATCAGCCACTCACTCATTTGTTTTATACTGTATTACTCATACAGCAATCTCAAAGCAACAATATTAATACCACTGAAGGAGGAAACAGACAGAACAGGCTCTATCTTGAAAGCAGGACTCCATCTTGGGCTGGACTGTAGACTTTGAGCCCAGTATCTATGGAAATGCCATACCACCTGGAAAACCAGACCCCCTGGATGGAAGAGCCCAGGGTTCAGTATCTAGACTCTCTGTTGCCTAAAAATTCCCTAATTATCTGTGTAACAGAATAGAATCATAAATTCTATTATGCTTACTGGGGTATGACCACAGGCCTATTGATAATTGTCCACTGTTAACTACCCAGGCTTAAGGCATATGAATCACGGGTTAACTTTGATTGTTATCTTTCTTTTCCTTTGTTCAGACTAGCTTCAGGGAATTTGGGGAGGTGGGTTTGGGCACATACACTTAGGGTATATAAGGTTTTCACAAAAACTGGTTGGTCGGGGTCCTTGGCTAAGAGGAGACTCTGCCTTGGGCCCGCCAGTATAATAAACTGCACTCCACTATCTGCATTGTCCTTCTGAGTGAGTTTGTTGCCTGGAACACGTGGCTACAACACCACCACTGCCGATATGATTAGCAAAAACAGTTGTTTTAAAATAAAAGCCTTTTTGAATAGATAACATGTGTATAAATAACTGAATTACTTTGCTGTACACCTAAAACTGGCAAAGGTCAGTTTTCATTCCAATCCCATAAGAAAGGAGGTTTTCACAAAAACTGGTTGGTCGGGGTCCTTGGCTAAGAGGAGACTCTGCCTTGGGCCCGCCAGTATAATAAACTGCACTCCACTATCTGCATTGTCCTTCTGAGTGAGTTTGTTGCCTGGAACACGTGGCTACAACACCACCACTGCCGATATGATTAGCAAAAACAGTTGTTTTAAAATAAAAGCCTTTTTGAATAGATAACATGTGTATAAATAACTGAATTACTTTGCTGTACACCTAAAACTGGCAAAGGTCAGTTTTCATTCCAATCCCATAAGAAAGGCAATGCCAAAGAGTGCTCAAACTACCGCACAATTGCACTCATCTCACATGCTAAGAAAGTAATGCTCAAAATTCTCCAAGCCAGGCTTCAGCAATACGTGAACCGTGAACTTCCAGATGTTCAAGCTGGATTTAGAAAAGGCAGAGAACCAGAGACCAAATTGCCAACATCTGCTGGATCATCGAAACAGCAAGAGAGTTCCAGAAAAACATCTATTTCTGCTTTATTGACTATGCCAAAGCCTTTGACTGTGTGGATCACAAGAAACTGTGGAAAGTTCTTCAAAAGATGGGAATACCAGGCCACTTGACCTGCCTCTTAAGAAATCGGTGGGCAAGTCAGGAAGCAACAGTTAGAACTGGACATGGAACAACAGACTGCATCCAAATAGGGAAAAGTGTATGTCAAGGCTGTATATTGTCACCCTGCTTATTTAACTTATATGCAGATTACATCATGAGAAATGCTGGACTGGAAGAAACACAAGCTGGAATCAAGATTGCTGGGAGAAATATCAGTAACCTCAGATATGCAGATGACACCACCCTTATGGCAGAAAGTGAAGAGGAACTAAAAAGCGTCTTGATGAAAATGAAAGAGGAGAGTGAAAAAGTTGGCTTTAAAGCTCAACATTCAGAAAATGAAGATCATGGCATCTGGTCCCATCACTTCATGGGGAATAGATGTAGAAACAGTGGAAACAGTGGCTGACTTTATTTTTGGGGGGCTCCAAAATCACTGCAGATGGTGACTGTAGCCATGAAATTAAAAGACGCTTACTCCTTGGAAGGAAAATTATGACCAACCTAGACAGCATATTCAAAAGCAGAGACATTAATTTGCCAACAAAGGTCCGTCTAGTCAAGGCTCTGGTTTTTCCAGTAGTCATATATGGATGTGAGAGTTGGACTATAAAGAAAGGTGAGTGCCAAAGAATTGATGGTTTTGAACTGTGGTGTTGGAGAAGACTCTTGAGAGTCCCTTGGACTGCAAGGAGACCCAACCAGTCCATTCTGAAGGAAATCAGTCCTGAATATTCATTAGAAGGACTGATGTTGAAGCTGAAACGCCAATACTTTGGTCACCTGGTGCGAAGAGCTGACTCATTTGAAAAGACCCTGATGCTGGGAAAGATGGAAGGCGAGAGAAGAAGGGGACGACAGAGGATAGATGGTTGGATGGCATCCCTGACTCAATAGACATAAGTTTGAGTGAACCCCAGGAGGTGGTGATGGACAGAGAGGCCTGGTGTGCTGCAGTCCAAGGGGTCACGAAGAGTCGGAGACAACTGAGTGACTGAACTGAACTGAACACCTAAAACTAACACAACATTGTTAACTATACTCCTTTATAAAATAAAAAGTTAAAAAGACACAGAAAAACCCTTTTTTGGTATGATCCATACCCTGGTCTTACACCACTGAGAAAAGCAGCTGTGCTGTATCTACATTGTCAGAGCACATGGCCACTACAAATTATACTCAGTCTCTTAGCTCTCATTCGGACTGAATTCCACAAGTAACTATGCATTTAGTGATTACCACTAGTCTATCTCCATGTCTCTCCAGCAAAAGCTCAGGTTCATTTTCCTATAAAAGAGGAGGAAAGAATATGACCAACTGTGTCCATGTTGAGATGAATTACAAATAGTAGATAACATTTCATAATGCCTACCTAACAAAATTCAACCTGGAAACTCTGAACTCTCTTGCACATATGTGTTGCACATAATGCAACTCTCTTGCACATAAATTCTCATTTATGACCCATAGCTGGTGGCGATGGTGATGAGGACAGTCGGAGGGAAAGAGGAGGCTGGACTTTCTCCCTCCTGTTCCCTAAGCCAGGGTTTTTCAACTTTGGCACTGTTGACATTTCAGCCCATTGATTCTTTGTTGTGGGGGCTGTCCTGTGCCTTGCAGGATGTCTAGCATCATCCCTGGTTTCTACTTGCTGGATGCCAGTAAGCCTCCCCCTCACCCTGCCTAGTGACAACTGAAAGTTCTAGACATTGCCAAATGTCCCCTGGAGGGTGATCACCCCTGATTGAGAACCACTGCCCTAGAAATTGCTGTTTTCATCTCCGTGATTGGACTCATTATCGTTTCAGTTAACCCCTGCATGAAAGGGACTTGTTGTAAGGTACAAGGTCCAGATTAATTCTGTCTTGTCTTTAAGTAACATCAAAATCTTTGAAGGGAAAATTTTGTGGCCGAGAGCTAACATTTGTATAGCATAACGTTCATACAATTCACAAAACACTTTTCACTTACCACTTAGTTCACTTAACAGAGTTTCGTGAACTCTGTAGAGATTATTAAAATTTCCTGTTTTATAGATGAGAAAGTGAGCCCCCAAATGGTTCAGTATCTTGTATGAGGTCAGAATAGGAGCAGCAGAATAAAAGACACATTCTTGATCAAGCTTGTGATCAAGCTTGAGATTCACCTTCATAGAATGATAGACTCTTTCTATCTTTAGTGCACAAGGAGGAATACACACACACGCAAGCATGTCTACAAGTACACTTCTTTTTTGTTGCTAAGTCTATGGACTGTTTCTTAAAATTCCCGTTTTATTTAATTTTCATGAGGACTAAACCAGGAATCCGCCATTAGAGGCGGCTCACGATGTTATTGCATATCTTACCACGAGGTGTCGCCAAAGTACACTTACACGTGTTTCTTCCATCGGTGAATTTACTGAGTTCTCCAAGGATTGATAACCAAGCTAATTTATAAAGAAGTGTATCATGCAACTCGAAATAGCCCAGGGAGCATAATGAGGATTAAAACGGTGAAGAAGGTGATATAAGAAGACCAGTAAAAGAGGAACCACAGTAACAGGGGATTTTTTTTTTTTTTCCTACTTCACCGTTCACTTGGCATATACAGGAAGGCAGATGCTTGACCTTCATTGCTATAATTCCTTTAAGGAAACAAAACTGCTATAGACTGAATGCTTGTGTCTCTCCCAAGTTCATTTGTTGAAGCCCCAATCCCCACATTTGGAGGTGGGGCCTTTAGGAGGTGATTAAGACTAGATGGGGTCATGAGAGTAGGGCCCTCAGGATGGGACTAATGTCCTTATAAAAAGAGAAGAGACTTGAGACTTATTCTGTTTCTCACATGAGGATACAGCAAGAAAGACAGCCATCTGAAGGCAGGAGAGCACTGGCAAGGAATCTAATTGGCTGGCACCTTGATCTTGAATTTCCAGCCACCCAGTTTATGGTATTTTGTTATAGCAACCTGAGCAGACTAAGACAAGTGTCCATATTTTCCCCATTCTGATTTTCAAATAATGTAGCTACCTATTTCTCTTTCAAAAAGCCCTTTACATGTGCTCAGTTGCTAAGTAGTATTTGACTCTTTGAGACTCCATGAACTATAAACCGCCAGGCTCCTCTGTTCATGGGATTTTCCAAGCAAGAATCCTGGAGCAGGTATTTCCTCCTCCTCCATTTCCTCCTCCAAGGGATCTTTCCAACCAGGGGTCAAAGCTGCGTCTCCTGCATCTCCTGCTTCGGCAGGTGGATTCTTCGACTACCCAGCCACCTGGAAAGCCCACACGTTGCTTTTAGATTGCCAAGTATTCGTGTTTAATTCAGAACAAAGATTGAAGGTGGGGAAGTGTGTTGTGGATGCTAAAGAAATGTAAGGCAGTTTCCACTTTTAGGAACTCACATTCTACCTTTGGAGACAAAAATGCCCTTGCAAAAACCAAGTACACAAGACAACTTAAGATCCAGGCCCCAAATGGCCTTTCAGATCCTAAGGACTGTGTTGCTGGCTGGGTTCTCTGGGGAGCAGAATGTTTACTTAGCAGTGTCCTTGGGACCAGAGAGAACGGACTGGAAGGGGTCAGGCTGGGGCATGGGAGCTCTGGAACTAGAAACTCCTCTTCAGAGCTGTCTTGGATTGAGCCAAGATTGCTAGACCTTTATACTCCTGCATGTACCAGTGGTGGATATGGGCACACCAGAAGAGGGGTGAATGTTTGAAAGTGCATATGAAAATGTTAATACATCAAAATGGCACACCTTGAGCATTACTGTCATTATGCTGATAAAACAGATGAGTGATCCCAGGACCACTGATCAGCCAGTTTCTGGATGCCTCAAACATCAATGGCATGGAAGTAGGCTATTTGACCTTCCAAAGGTCAAGGCTAAACCAAAGCCGGTTAGCAGTTTGGGACCAGATACTGAAACCAAAGTCTAACTTGCATGCAATTTTGACTTAGAGATTCCATTTCAAGGAGTCTATTTAACTGCAGTGGACAGTGCTGACCATCTTGCATCTATCTCTGTGGGGATTGCACCCCTTCCCCTTGGGAAGTTTTCACCTTGGACCAGGAGGCTCCCTGTGGCAGAGTTCCACAGACTAGAGCAGCTGTGTGTGTGTCCATACAGTTTAGAATCATAATGTTATTTACTGTTTTAGATTTGTACCTTTCTTTTCACTTCATGTCCCTCTTACTAGGTCCTTAGGTTTTCGTTCCTTTTCTTTTTTTTTCTCTTCTTTTTCTGCAATTAAACCACTCTGTGAACATCCTTTGTATGCATTTCTGAAAATGTCCTCATATGTTACTAAGAATCTTTCAGTTGCAAGCCATAGAAGCCCAACTCAAACTAGCTTGAGGCAAAAATGGAATGTATTTGCTTCCATAATAGACAGAAGAAGAGCTGCTTCAGGGTTGACTGGTCCCGAGGGCTCAAAGGAGGCCCTTGCTCTGTCCTCGGACTAGGTCTTCTTTTCTCCAACTCTATATGATCTTCCTATTTGAGTCAAGAATATGCCCTGAGGTAGCTCCAGCTTTAAGAGATCTAAACATACAACTCGGGTTTCCTGGTGGCTCAGTTGGTAAAGAGTCTGACTGCAATGCAGGAGACCCGGGTTCAATCCCTGGATTGGGAAGATCCCCAGGAGAAGGAAATGGCAACCCACTCCAATATTCTTGCCTGGAAAATCCCATGGACAGAGAAGCCTGGCGGGCTGTAGTCCACGGTGTCACAAGAGTCGGACACAGTTTAGTAAATAAACCACCACCAAACATAAATCCCAAAGGCAACAGCATACTTGATCTCTACCCCTGTATGTAAAAAATCCCCTGTAAGGGTTCTGACCGCTCTGGCCTGGGGTGAGTGGACACCCGCTTTGGGATTGACAGTGGGCCCTGTAATTGGCAGCTTTCACCAGAGCCACAGAGCTGAGAAGGAGGAGGAAAAACTCCCCAAGGGAAGGAACTATGGTCCCACAAGAGTGGATGTTGAACAGAGTCACATTTATCCACTACTGTTAGAATAGACTCCTAGAAGTTAGATTTCTAGGTCAAAAGATGCATGACAATTGGGCTTTCGTTTCAGCTTCTGGCCCCAGTCTGTTAACTGGCTTTGGTTTGCTTTTGACCTTGAGAAGACCAAATAGCCTACTTTTCTGTAATCTTGTTTATGGCATTCACAAATTGGTAACCGATCAGTGGTCTTCTGATCATTTATTTGTCTTATCAGCACACAAATGTCAGTAACACTCAAGGATGTCATTTTGGTTTAGATTTCAAATCACTTCACTTTCAAATATAGGCAACTTTCTTGATGTAACTTGGAGTGAAAAGCTTTATCTATATTCACAGAAGATAAAAGATGGTCACTGATTCTTTAACCCTTCTCCCATGAGAAGCAAGGTCGCTGGCCCCTTTGCTTGAATTTGGGCGGTCTCTGTGCCTGCTGTTACCAGTAAAGGAAGATGGAGTGATGCTGTGCCAGTTCTGGGGTGCATGCTTTAAGAAACTGGTAACTTAACCTTCCTGTCTCTTTGAACACGTTGGGATCCCTGGACCACCATATATGACATCGCTTGACTCTAAGACCACTGTGCTTGAGAGTCCACATGAAGGCTCTTTGATGGACATTCCCAAATGAGTCCAGTCCTTCAGCCACCACTGCCACCCTGTCACATATGTGAACGGAGCTGCCTGGGGCCCTGCAGATTAGCCCATCCACCAGCTGAATGGGTGACCTTAGTATCGCATGGGATACTGAGCAGAATTTACGCAGAGCTGCTGTGGTGTTGGAGAAGACTCTTGAGAGTCCCTTGGACTGCAAAGAGATCCAACCAGTCCATTCTGAAGGAGATCAACCCTGGGATTTCTTTGGAGGGAATGATGCTAAAGCTGAAACTCCAGTACTTTGGCCACCTCATGTGAAGAGTTGAGTCACTGGAAAAGACTCTGATGCTGGGAGGGATTGGGGGCAGGAGGAGAAGGGGACGACAGAGATGAGATGGCTGGATGGCATCATGGACTCAATGCACGTGAGTCTGAGTGAACTCCAGGAGTTGGTGATGGACAGGGAGGCCTGGCGTGCTGCGATTCATGGGGTCGCAAAGAGTCAGACACGACTGAGTGACTGAACTGAACTGAACTTAGCCCTGCCTAAATTCTTGAGCCACAAAATTATGAAATATAATAAGGTGACTGTTTTAAGCCTTTATATTTTCAGCCAAATGAGTCTTGAAGTGTTTTGTTACACAGGGATAAATAACTGGACAACTTTGTTGCATGTGGTTGGGTGGACTACTGTTTCACTGTGTGACTATAGTACCGGTTATTTATTCATTCTCTTGTCTGTGGCCTTGGGTTGTTCCCATGGTCTGCTATTAAGAACAATTTTGTATATATATCTTGGTATAAAACTATAAGAGTGTTCTTAAGTGTATTAATAAAGGTGGAATTGTTAGGTTACAGAATACACAAGTCTTTAGCTTTACAATATCATCTTTAACTGTTTACCAAAGCTTTAACTATTACCAAGCTTCTAATACCTGCTTCCTCTGCAGTGAATGACACAACCCACTGGTCTCCATCTTCTCTAACAGTGTTCTCAGTTATAACTTTTGTCCTTTGAATGCACTCTGCATCACCTTGCGGTACATAGGAAACCAACACCACATTGTAAATCAACCATATTTCAATTTTAAAGAGAAAGGGGACTTCCCTGGTGGTCCAATGGTTGAGGGTCTGCCTGCCAATGCAGGGGACATGAGTTTGATTCCTGGTCTGGGAACTAAGATCCTACATGCTGAGGAGCAGCTAAGCCCATGAGCAGCAACTACTGAAGTCCTCGCCCCAGAGCCTGTGCTCTGCAACAAGAGAAGCCATTGTAATGAGAAGCCTGAGCACTGCAACACAACTGGAGAGTAGCCCCCACTCACTGCAACTAGAGAAAGCCTGCTTTCAGCAACAAAGACCTAGCACGCCAAAAATAAATGAACAAAAAATTTTTTTGAAGAACAGAAGTGCTCTACACTGGTTAAATTTTAAACAAACAAAGAAAGATCTATATTGAATATTTAAACTAAAACCCAAAATGAACATTGCTTTGCTGATCTGGTGCAGAGTCTTTCTTTTTGAGGATCAATTGATTGGAGTTCTGTGTGATTTCTTGAATAAGCCACATTCATAATTCATTATAAACAGTATCCAGTTTTGGTTACTTATGTGGAGCAAGAATATAGACAGATGCTCAATAATCTGAGTGCTAAACTCTTCCAGATTATCACAATTTCTTTCTTTAATTTTTGATGGATATCTTTCCCATTTCTTGTTACATAGTCGCACAGTCATTTTCAACTCTTCTGTGTTTCCATGGACTGCAGCCTGCCGTGCTGTTCTGTCCATAGGATTTCCCTGGCAAGAATACTGGAGTGGGTTGCCGTTTCCTTCTCCAGGGGATCTTGGTGACCCAAGGACTGAACTCTCATCTCCTTCATTGCAGGCTTCCCTGGTGGCTCAGCGGTAAGGAATCTGCCTGCAGTGCAGGAGTCACAGGAGGCACAGGTTCGATTCCACTCTAGTATTCTTGCCTAGAGACTCCCACGGACAGAGGAGACTGGCGGGCTATAGTCCATGGGGTCGCAAAGAGCTGGACATGACTGAAGCAACTTAGCATGCATGCATGCACTCCTGCATTTCAGGCAGATTCTTACAGCTGAGCCTCCACGGAAGCCCTTATCTCTCCCGTTGGTAGCACTAAAAAACCAAAAAATAGTAGATAATCTATATCTCGTCTTTCCAAAGCTTTCCACTTAGTTTCCATAGAAACATTTACCCTAATATGTCATTGGTTTATATATATACTTTTAGGTTTCGTAGTTAAAATAAGTGAGATTAGCATAAGTAAATTTGTGAGTAACAAAACTGGATGTTTGCAAGCAACCAATTTGCTTCAGCCAAGGATGCTTCTAGCTGAAGGGGCAGACATGTAATGGTGTCTGGAAGAGCAATCTCACCACAGAGAGGTTCCAGGGGCTCCCAACCCAACCTGGCAGGGCAGCCTGCAGCAGGCATGGAGAGCAGGAGCAATGGGATGAACCCGCTAAATGGAGGTCAGTAAGGAGCACGTCTATTATGTCTGAATAAAAGTATAAACATCTGAGACTTCCTCGGTGGTCATTTAGCTATCTCAAAGCACTGCCCTTGATTCACAAAATAAATAGAAAACACAAAGTAACATTTAAGAAACAGGAAAGCTAGGTACAAGTACATCCTGCTATCAATGATTAGCTCTCACTTTAGATTTTATTTCCTGAGTCTGAAGCCTTTGAGTGCATCTCCAACCTCAAGATGTGGGCTTCCCAGGTGGCTCAGTGGTAAAGAACTGGCCAGCCAATGCAGGAATTGTAGGAGACTTACTGGAGAAGGCAATGGCACCCCACTCCAGTACTCTTGCCTGGAAAATCCCATGGACGGAGGAGCCTGGTGGGCTGCAGTCCATGGGGTGGCTGAGAGTCGGGCATGACTGAGCGACTTCACTTTCACTTTCAGGTTCCAGCCCTGGATCGGAAGATTTAAGGAGGAAATGGCAACCCAAAACTTCAATATTTTTGCTGGTATAATCCCACGGACAGAGGAGTATGGCGGATTACAGTCCATGGGGTCTCAAAGAGTTGGACACAACTGAGCAACTGAGCATGCAGAAACCTTAAGGGATGTTTGAATATGCAGAGTGGGGTTTACCAGGCCCACAATAGGCCTGAGAGCCGGCAGGTCCACCTTGAAAAAAGTGTCTATTAGGGCAAGAGTCCTCTGTAATCAAACGCCTGATGATGATCTGGGGTGGAACTGATATAATAACAATAGAAGTAATGTGCACAATAAATGTAATGCTTTTGAATTATCCTGAAACAATCCCCCCACCCCTGTCCATGGAAAAATTGTCTTCCATGAACTGGTTCCTGGTGCCAAAAAGGTTGGGGGCTGCTGTCTTAGGGCTGAGTGGGGACTGATAGGCATTCACACTCAGAAGGGGGCATCACAGATTTTTGATTTTGTTTTGGTTACTAGTTTATTGAGACCTAAGTTATAGCCTTTGTGATTAGCCTATTTTATGTACGGTTAATGGTATTAGTATATTCAGAGTTGTGCAACCATCAGCATCATCAGTTTTAGAACATTTTCCTCATCCTGAAGAACTTCTCCTATGAATTAGCCATCATTTTCCTCTTCCACTCCTTAATGCCCAGGCCACCACCAAACTACTTTCTGTCTCTATAGATTTGTCCATTCTGAACGTTTTAAACGAATACAGTCATATAATAGGGGATCTTTTGTGTCTGGCTTCTTTCACTTAGCACAGTATTTTCAAGGCTCATTCATACTGTAGCATGTATCAGTACAATATTTCATTCCTTCTTGGGGTGGGGGGGCACACTGTGTGGTATGTGCGATGTTAATTCTGCAACCAGGGGTCAAACCTGAATCCTCTGATTTGCAAGGCGGATTCTTAACCACTGGACTGCTGGGGAAGCCCCCTTCATTCCTTTTTATTACCCAATAATATTCCATCGTGTAGATATACAAACATTTGCTTTATCTATTCATCAGTTGACAGGCATTTGGAGTTGTTTCCAGGTTTAAGGTATTATGAGCAATGCTGCTATGAACATTCACGTGCAAGTATTTGCGTGGACATGCTTCAGTCTCTTGGCTGTATATCGATGAGTGGAATCCCTGGTCATATCTTAACTCTAGTCTTATTATTTTGGGCAACTGCCAACTGTTTTCCAAAGTGGCTGCACCAGTTTCACGTTCTTATCAACAATGTATGAGGGTCCCATTTTCTCCACATGCTTATCAACATTTTCTTTCTCTTTTATTATACTTTTTGAGAGGTGATATTTCATTGTGGTTTTAGTTTGCATTTCCCCAATGGCTAGTGAGATGTTTTTGAACATCTTTTCATGTACTTATTGATTATTTGTATATCTTCCTTGAAATGTGCTTATTCAGATCTTTTGCCCATTTAAAAATTCTGTTGTCTTTTCATGATTAAGTTGCAAGAGTTCTTTGTATGTTCTGGATGCAATCTCTTATCAGATACATGATTTACCAGTATTTTCCTCTAGTCTGTGGGTTGGCATTTTATTTTCTTGATGGTATCAGTTGAAGCACAGTAATCTTCAGTTTTGATGAAGTCCAGTTTATCTATTTTCTCTTTTGTTGCTTATACTATGAGTCCTAACCCAGGGTCACAAAGATTTACTTCTATGTTTTCTTCCAAGAGTTTGTAGTTTTAGCTCTTCCATTTAAGTCCATGATCCATTTTGAGTTAATTTTTGTGTGTGGTATAAGTAAGGGGACATCAAGTCATCCCTGTGCAGCTTGTTGAAAAGATTATTCTTTCCCCATAGAATTGTCTGGGCACCCTTGTCAAAACTCAAGTGACAAAAAAATTAATCATTAAAGTGAGGATTTATTTCTAGACTTGCAGTTCTGTTCAATCTCGGTGACTGTAGCCATGAAATTAAAAGACGCTTGCTTCTTGGAAGGAAAGCTATGACAAACCTAGACAGCTATTAAAAAGCAGAGACATCACTTTGCTGACAAAGGTCCATATAGTCAGAGCTATGGTTTTTCCAGTAGTCTGTGCTGATGTGAAAGTTGGACCATAAAGAAGGCTGAGAGCTGAAGAATTGATGCTTTTGAACTGTGGTGCTGGAGAAGACTCTTGAGAGTCTCTTGCACTGCAAGGAGATCAAACCAGTCCATCCTAAAGGAAATCAACCCTGGATATTCATTGGAAGTTCTCAAGCTGAAGCTCTAGGACCTGATGTGAAGAGCTGACTCACTGGAAAAGATCCTGATGCTGGGAAAGATTGAATGCAAAAGGAGAAGGAGGGTGGCAGGGGATGAGATGGTTAGACAGCATCACTGACCCAGTGGATATGAATCTGAGCACACTCTGGGAGATAGTGAAAGACAGAGGGGCCAGAAGTGCTGTAGTCCATGGGGTTGCAAAGAGTCAGACATAACAGTGAGAGAACAACAACAACAATTCTACTCCATTTATCTATAAGTCTGTCCTTATGCCAGTATCACGCTGTCTTGTTACTATAGCTCAGTCCTATTTTAATATCAGGAAGTGCAAGTCCTCCAATTTTGTTTTTCTTTTTCAAGATTGTTTGGGCTATTCTAGGTTGCTTGCAATACTCTGAATTTTGGGATCAACTTGCCAATTTCTGCACAAAGTTGGCTGGGATTTTGACAAGGATTATATTGAATCTATAGATTAATTTGAAGCATATTGCCAAATTAACAATGTCAAGTCTTCTGATCGATAAACATGGGATATCTTTCTATTTATTTTGGTCTTCATCTCTCAAGAAAGTTTTGTTTGCAGAATATAAAATTTGCATTTATTTTGTGGCATTTATTCTTAAGTATTTTATTCTTTTTGATGCGATTGTAAATGAACTTTTCTTAACTTCATTTTTGTGTTGTTCATTGAAACAATTAGATTTTGTACAGAATTCATACAAATTGAATTTTGTACATTAATCTTGTATTCTGTGACCTTGCTGAATTCATTTATTAATTCTAATATTTTATTACTGGGTTTCTTAGGGTTTTCTTTTTTATATAGTTTTATATATTTATTTATATATTTTTGGCTGTGCTGGGTCTTTATTGCTGCGTGGGCGTTTTTCTAGTTGTGGTGAGCAGGGGCTGGTCTCTAGTTGTGTGCAGTCTTCTCGTTGCAGTGGCTTCTCCTGTGGAAGAGCGCAGGCTCTAGGGTGCTTAGGCTTCAGTAGTTGCAGCTCCCAGGCTCTAGAGCACAGGCTCAGTAGTTGTTGAGCACTGGGCTTAGTCGCTTTGCTGCTTGTGGGATCTTCCCAGATTAGGAACTGAACAAGTGATTCCTGCATGACAGGTGGATTCTTTACCACGGAGCTGTCTGTGAAGCCCCTAAAATTTTCTATATGGAAAACGATGTCATCTTCAAAAGGAGATCATTTGGTTTCTTCCTTTCCAGTTGGAAGCCTTTTATTTCTTTTTTAAAAAATTTATTTATTTATTTGCTTAATTGCCCTCTGACTATATTTTTAGAGCTGTCATTATTACTTTGATGGTTAAGTCCTTGCCATTCCAGTCCTTACACACTTGGTACCCTGAGCCAGGCTCTGGGCTCCTGGGCTGAGCAGAACTGTTTTTTGGCTGCATCAGAGGGCGTGAGGAATCTTAGTCCCCTGATCAGGGACGGAAGCCATGCCCGCTGCGGTGGATGCACGGAGTCCTAATTCTTTTAATAAGCTAACTTCGAGTGTTAGCCTGTCTCCCGAGCTCTGCTAATGACTAATTCAGTGCAAGAGGTTAGATCCCTTCACAGTCAAAGCCAAAGACCTCACACCTCCGGAGCCTCAAAGTCACATGTATCCTGCATTTGCCTTGCAGTGAGGGTCTCCCCATCCCTGTCACTGCCTTCAGTCACCCTAGTCCACTTTATCAATACTCTTTGTCAACCCCTGCCACTCAACAATTTGCCGAGGACCAAGCTCCTTTCCTCTGAACATTTACTACACATTTGAACACTTTTCAGACTTTAAAGTAGGGAAATGTAGGTGTATTTCCACTGTTAACTCAAAGGAAAAATGTGTGATCAGAGAACTGCTGACACGACTAAGTCTCAATAATATGTGTGAACACCCATATGCATCTGGCTTTGCATCTGACAAGCAGAAACTCTCCACAGCCCTGATGGCAAGGATCAGGGAGTGTTATTGCTCCCATTTGGCTTCTGCACAGGGCGCCCTGCCCTGCCTCCACAGGGAGTGGACCACAGCCTGGAGCCCTCATTTCTGGGCCCTGAGGGCAACTCAGAGCTGTGCTACCTGCCAACCAGAGGAAAGCTCAGAGCAGTACCTAGGGCCCACCTGGCCCTCGCTGCTTGGGAATCTGGCCCTCCTGCAGAGAGGAAAGGAATAAATCAAAGATGGTGACTTTTCAGCTCTGACAAATGGTGGGTGAGCAGCGGTCTCCTGCGTATTCGGCTCTCTTGCCTAGTGGCACTGAGATTCATATGTCTGAAGTGCCAGTGTGGGGTGAGTTCACATGCACCTCCCTGGGGCCTTCATTGTAGAGGTCCTGGCAGTTATCAGCAGGGAGAAATGAACAGCAGGTCAGCAGCTACGTTTGTTTTCCTGGTGAAGTCTTTGCAGCTAAACTGATCACATTGTTCTCTAGATTGACAGAGTGGTCAGCTTTTCAATCCAATTTGTACACAGAATGATATCACTAGCACTTGAGAAGGGCTTAACTGTTCAGAAGAAAAAGACTTCTCACTTCCATCATCACCTCACAGCTCAGACCTGGAGAAGTTGACCCTTCTACTATGAGGGTGGTGGGCCTCTGTTCTCCACTTAAGTCCAGGAGTGAAACCATGTATGGTTGTGTTAGGGAATGTTGACTGAAACTGCCTGCCATGGCCAGGCTTGATAATAATCACTTGCCTGAGTTGTCTTACAATAGGCAGTCCCCATAAAGAGTAGGGAGATGCCACTGAAAACTAACAGAGAGGATTTGGATGGGGACAAAAGGAGGAGGGAGGAGATGCCAGCCCATTTGTCCTGCCAACCTCCCAGAATCCTTCACGTTGGAATCTCTCTTGGCTGAGAGATGCTTATGCCAGCAAGAAGGACTGAGTCAGACCAAATATAGGCCAAGCAAGATGATCGGGCAGAGACAACCTGGAAACTAACCCCACTACCATAAAATCTGGGACTGTGAGCCTTGTGGTAGAGGGTTCCTTTACCCTTCTGCTCTCTGCCCAGCCTCCCCTTCCCAATAAAATTTTGCTTCGTCAGTATGTTGCCTCCTTGGACAATTCATTTTCGAGTGTTAGCCGAGAGTCCACTCTAGAGCCCCTTCCTGCAACAGGGGCAGGAAGGGTGAACTAGGTCACACTCTTGAGTTCAGTGCTATCCAGTAGGGACTTTTTGCAGTGACGGAAATATTCAATATCTGGGCACCCACGGGTGGCTATTGAGTACTTACAACATGGCTAGTCTTCCCGAGGAACTGAATTTCTAATTTGAACTAATTTAAATTTAAAGAGCCACATGTGATAATTGGCTACAGTATTAGTGCAGCTCTATATAGAATACCTAGATTTGCAGCGCATGGATGGCCCTGGAGATTATCATACTTAGACTGAGATGGACAAATATGTGATATCACTTGTGTGCAGAATCTTAAAAAATATGATACAAATGAACTTGTTTATAAAACAGAAAGACACACAGACTTTAGAGGATGAATTTATGGTTACTAGAGGGAAAAGGGGACGGGGAGGGACTGACTGGGAATTTGGAACTGACATGTACAGACTGCTGTATTTGATATAGATAGTCAGGGACTTCCCTGGCGGTCCAGTGGTTGAGACTCTGCACTCCTAACGCAGGGGCACGGGTTCAGTCCCTGGCTGGGGAACTAAGATACATCGGTGCAACCTAAAAAATTAAGAAAAAAAAAGATAACCAACAAGGTCCCACTGTACAGCCCAAGGAAGTCTGTCCAATATTCTATAGTAACCTAAATGGGAAAAGAATCTGAAAAAGAATAGATACATCCATACATGTAACTGAATCACTTTGCTGTATACCTGAAGTTAATACAATATTGTTAATCAGCTCTACTCCAATACAAAATAAGAAGTCAAAACAAGAATACATAGAAACACAGACACCAAAGGACTCCCACATTAGAGACACCTTTGCTTCTGGGACAGAGTTGTAGTAAACAAAGGTATCCTCTAATTAAATTAAAGTGCTTTTATTTTGCTTATGAGGAAGAAGAGGGTTCGGTTCAGTTCAGTTCAGCCGCTCAGTCGTGTTCGACTCTTTGCAACCCCATGAACCGCAGCACGCCAGGCCTCCCTGTCTATCACCAGCTCCTGGAGTCCACTCAGACTCACGTCCATCGAGTCAGTGATGCCATCCAGCCACCTCATCCTCTGTCGTCCCCTTCTCCTCCTGCCCCCAATCCCTCCCAGCATCAGGGTCTCTTCCAATGAGTCAGCTCTTCGCATGAGGTGGCCAAAGCACTGGAGTTTTAGCTTTAGCATCATTCCTTCCAAAGAAATCCCAGGACTGATCTCCTTCAGAATGGATTGGAAGAGGGTCAATTGCCTTTAAAATTTTACCCAATAGGCAAAAGTCTCATTGTAAAGACAAAAGCTGGAGTGTTTAAAAGAGAAATCTGAGGATTTTGTTTTTCTAAAAGTAGGATATTACTAAACAAAATTTTAACACCAAAATAAAAGGGCTTTTATTATTTGGAAATAATAAGGGGAATTATATTGTAAATGGTATGAGTTTGGGTTAATCATAGTCTCTTTCTGCTAAAGGAGCCTTTTATTTGTCAAGAAAGTCCTGGCAAATTAGAAAGTGCTGATGAATGATGGGTAAAGCTCTCCTTCAAGTTAACAAGGAAATGTTCGTTTGGCAGCGCCAATGGTTCCAAGCCCTGGAGGCACATTAGAGTCCCCTGTGTTTTGTTTAATATTACACTAGCGCCTGCATCCCCTCTCCAGAAATTCTGATTTAATTTTACCTAGCCCAGGCTGGGACCAGACTAAACTGCCTAGTATTTCTATTCACTCATCTCCCATCCTTCTCCTTGGAGAAGGAAATAACAACCCACTCCAGTATTCTTGCCTGGAGAATCCCATGGCCAGAGGAGCCTGGCGGGCTACAGTCCACGGGGTTGCAAAGAGTCGGACACGACTGAGCGACTTCACTCACTTCACATCTCCCATCCAGCCAGTCCCCACTAGGTGATTCTAAGATGCAGCCAAGGCTGAGAACCACTGATTTATAGATGAGCTGAGGATCCAGTCACCCTGCTCTGCTAATGCTATTAATTCAAGTGAGACACAGACTTTCAAACTTGCTTAAATAAAAATTCAATGAAGTCCTGAATTTTCTTTTACCTCTTTGCCTGTGGGAGAAGGATGATAATCTTCCTGCCTAACACATAAAACTCACATGTGTTTAGAAGACAGAGATGTCAATTTTAATAGAATTACTACCAAGGGACAAATTAGGTGGTGAGATAAACAGTATTTTAAGGTTATTTTTCAAGACAGTTTCCCAAATACCAGTATCATACCAGAGTTTTTTTGCTAGAAGTCAATATTTACAAGGATATTTTATGATGCAGAGAGCACGTATTTTTCTCCAGCTTCCAGAAAAGAGAGCATGTTTTTCTCCTTCTCATCTTGATGAGTTGTCTTTTATCAGCCTTTATATGAACCTGAGGTTTTCAAAGCTAAGTGCTTGAATTCCATCAGTGTGACTGGAGACGGGGAAAAATGCAAGCTGAGAAGATGAAAATTTAAAATACAGATTTTAAAAAAGGTGGAGAGGGGAATTGAACAAATGGAGTACGGGAGTTGCAATGTACCCCTATTAGCTTACAAAGGTCTGATCAGCTGCCCCATTTTGCTATGGAGTTTGCAGCCTTTTTGAGGAAGAGCCATGTTTGTGGCTCTTTTCTGACTTTGAACTTCTCAACCCAAAGGTCCAGGGTGTCTGTGACTAGATTAAAAAAAAAGTCTGTATCAATGCAATGTCAGAGCTTCTCTAGAAACGCCTACTTCCATAGTTATTTTCTCTTAAAACTGGACTCACTTGGGAACCCTCCACTGTTAGTGGGAATGTAAATTGGTACAGCCACTATGGAGAACAGTATGGAAGTTCCTCAAAAAACTATACATAGAGCTACCATATGATCCAGTAGTCTCACTGCAGAGTATATACCCAGAAAAGAGGAAAACTCTAATTGGAAAAGATACATGCACCCTAGTGTTCACAGTGGCATTATTTACAGTAGCCAAGACAAGGAAGCAACCTAAATGACCATCGATAGATGCATGGATAAAGAAGATGTGGTATAGATACACAATGAAATAGTACTTAGCCATAAAAAGATAAAATAATGCCATTTGCAGCAATATTGATGGACCTAGAGATTATCATACTAAGTAAAGTAAGTCAGAGAAATATAAATATCATATGGTAGCACTTATATGTGGAATCTAAAAAAAATGGTACAAATGAACTTATTTATAAAAAAGAGACTCACATAGAAAACAATCTTATGGTTACCAAAGGGGAAAGGGGTGGGGAGGGATAAATTTGGAATTTGAGATGAACAGATACATACTGCTATACATAATAGATATCAACAAGGACCTACTATATAGCACAGGGAAATATATTCAATAGCTTGTAATAACCTATAATAGAAAAGAATCTAAAAAAGAGAATATATATATTATATATATAGAATATATATATTATATATATGAATCACTTTGCACCTGAAACACTGTAAATCAAGTATACATCAATAAAAAGTAAAAATAAAAGCTAGGCACATCTTTCCTAGGCTGAATGAGACTCTTCCCTGTTGTAGCTAAAGCATATTTCTTCCATGGAAATGGTAAGCAACTTGTCTGTATCCCTTTGATAACAGACAACCGCCTTTTCAATTACCAGTAAGATTCTTTCCATGCCAAGCACCTGCAGCTCCTATAACTTTTCTCACTACTAATAAAATTAACCTCCATTCTCCAAGTGCCTACTATGTGTCAGGTACTGTAGTAACTACTTTATATGAACAATTGCATTTAATCCTTCAATTGTCCTATGAAGTAGATGGCATTGTTCCCATTTTATGATTAAGAAACTGAGGTTTAGAGAGAAAAAGTGTTTTTCCCAGGCAGAGCAAAAAGTGCCATACTGAAGGAGATACCTGGCTTATGGCCAAGGAGGGTGGTATGGCTGGAGCAAAATGAGTGGGGGAGAGGGGAGGAGGGTCAAGAGCTGAGGGGCAAGATCAGGTGGGGGCTATAGTCCATGCTAAATCCTGTCCCTCTATGAAATGGAATACACGGGAAAGTTTTAAGTAGTGGAGTGATTAAATTTAACCAGATCATTCTGGAAGCTCTATTACGAATAGACTGTAGAAGGCAATAGCACCCCACTCCAGTACTCTTGCCTGGAAAATCCCATGGATGGAGGAGCCTGGTAGGCTGCAGTCCATGGGGTCGCTAAGAGTCGGTACGACTGAGCAACTTCCCTTTCACTTTTCACTTTCACGCATTGGAGAAGGAAATGGCAACCCACTCCAGTGTTCTTGCCTGGAGAATCCCAGGGATGGTGGAGCCTGATGGGCTGCTGTCTATGGGGTCGCACAGAGTCGACACGACTGAAGCAACTTAGCAGCAGCAGCAGCAGTAGGGGATCAAGGACAGAAGCAGGGAGACCTACTAGGAGGCTATTGCAGTAATCCAAGCAAAGGATGATAGCAGTTTGAAAAAGAGTGGCAGCAGTGGGGATATGGAAACTGGTTGGATTTTGGATATGCTTTGAAGATTGTTGTTGTTCAGTCGATAAGTCATGTCTGACTCTTTGCAACCCCATGGACTGCAGCACACCAGGCTTCCCTGTCCTTCACCATCCCCTGGAGCTTACTCAAACTCATGCCAATTGAGTCGGTGATGCCAGCCAATCATATCGTGTCCTCTGTCATCTCCTTCTCCTCCTGCCTTCAATCTTTTCCAGCATCAGGGTCTTTTCCAGTGAGTCAGCTCCTTCCATCAGGTGGCCAAAATATTGGAGCTTCAGCCTCAGCATCACTCCCTTCATTGAATATTCAGAATTGATTCCCTTCAAGATTGACTAGTTTGATCTCCTTGCTGTCCAAGGGACTCTCAAGAGTCTTCTCCAACACCACAGTTCAAAAGCATCAATTCTTTGGTGCTCAGCCTTCTTTATGGTTCAACTCTCACATCCATACACGACTACTGGAAAAACCATAGCTTTGACTAGATGGACCTCTGTAGGCAAAAAAATCTCTGTTTTTTAATATGCTGTCTAGCTTTGTCATAGCTTTTCTCCCAAGGAGCAAGTGTCTTTTAATTTCATAGCTGCAGTCACCATCTGCAGTGATTTTGGAGCCCAAGAAAATAAAATCTGTCACTGTTTCCATTTTCCCCCCATCTATTTGCCATGAAGTGATGGGACTGGATGCCAAGGTATAGTCAATGAGATTTGCTAACAGACTGATATGTGATGAGGGACAAAGGAAGCTGTCTGGGATCATAGCAACGTCTTTGGTTTAAGCACCTAGAAGAATATATTTGCCTTGAGCTGAAACAGGGAAGATGACTAGAGTGGCTTGTGAGTGAATTGGGAACTCAGTTAGGAGCCCATGAAGAGGTTGGTCAAAATCCAAGTGAGTTTCAAGTAGCAGTTGGATAAGTGGGTATGAAGTTCAGCAGAGAGGTTCTTGCTGAAGATTAAAAATTTGAGAGTCATTGAAGGTGAAGGTGAAGTCGCTGAGTCGTGTCCGACTCTTTGCGACCCCGTGGACTGTAATGTACTAGGCTTCTTTGTCCACGGGATTCTCCAGGCAAGACTACTGGAGTGGGTTTGCCATTTCCTTCTCCAGGGGATCTTCCCGACCCAGGGATCGAACCCGGGTCTCCCGCATTGGAGGCAGACGCTTTAACCTCTGAGCCACCAGGGAAGGTCTGAGAGTCATTATACACATATTATTTAAAGCCCTAAAACCACACAAGATTCTCTCAGAATTGGTTATGGGTACAAGAGAGAACAGGTCCAGTACTGAGCCCTGGAGCACGCTGACATTTAAAGATGGTTATGAAAAAAGCAGCAAAGGAACTTGAGAAAAGTGGCTAAAAAGCAGGATAGCTAGGAGGGCGTGGTGGCGTGGTGTCCTTGATGTCAAGACAGAGGTTCGGCAGGGAAGAAGCATCAACTGCGTCACATTTTGCTGATGGGTCGAGTAGAAAGAGGGCTGAGAGGTGACAGGAACCCACTGCTGACCTTGAGGCCTACTCAGGAGGGTGGTTGGAGTGAAAGCCTGGTTGAGGAGGACTCAAGGGAGGAAAGAGGAGGGACACTGGTGGTGTCAGAAGGACAGAAAGAATTCTGTTGTAAAGGAAAGAAGAGAGATAGGCTGGTAGCTGGAAGAGGCAGTGATAGGAGAAATAGAGATGCTTCCTCTTAAAAATTTTGTATTGTTTATTTCTTTATGGCTGCGCTGGGTCTTTGATGCTGCACATGGGCTTTCTATAGTTTCTGTTGGTGGGCTTCTCATTGCGGGGGCTTTGCTTGTTGCAGAGCGTAGGCTCTCGGCTCTTGGGCTTCAGTAGCTGCAGCATGTGGGCTCTGGTTGTGGCGCCGGGTTCAGTTGCTCCGCAGCATGTGGAAGTCTCCCATCAGGGATCGAACGGTGTCCTCTGCATTGGCAGGTGCACTCCCAACCACTGGACTGTCAGGGAAGTCCAGAGATGTTTCTATGTTGATGGGAATGGTTCAAGAGAGAGAAGACGTGATGGTGCAGGAGAGACAAGACGTGGGCTGAAGCAACTTCCTTGAGTGGGTGAAAGGTGTGTTGAACCCCTAGGTTGAGGGGCTTGGTCAGAGCAGGATGGTTCACCATAGTAACAAGGGAGAAGGCTGAGTGCGCAGACACAGGTGCAGGGGGTGGGGGTGTGGGGAGTGTGTAGGAGGTCTTTTCTGATGGCTTCTATTTGCTTGGTGACATATGCAGAAAGGTTGCTGAGGAGCTTGGGGAGGAGGTGCTGAACATTTGGAGAATGAAGAGAAGGTATGAAATCTGGGAGTGGCAGAGAGAATAGTAAGTATTGGGTTGGTCAAAATATTCATTCTGTAAGATATTATGGAAAACCTGAGACGAATTTTTTTTACCAACTCAATATATTAATAGTATGTTTGTAGGGCATCATCAATCCTGACTAGTCATTGGAAGGACTGATGGTGAAACTCCAATACTTTGGCCACCTGATGCAAAGAGCTGACTTATTGGAAGAGACCATGATGCTGGGAAAGATTGAGGGCAGCGTGAGAAGAGGGAGACAGAGGATGAGATGGTTGAATGGCATCACCGACTTAATGGACATGAGTTTGAGCAAACTCTGGGAGATAGTGAAGGACAGGAAGCCTGGTGTGCTGCAGTTCCTGGGGTTGCAAAGAGTTGGACATGACTTAGCAATGGAACAACAGGGCACATTCTGGTCCCACTTGACTATCATGAATTTAAAGTGTGACTAGAGAGTGTGATTGGGTGCGTTTGTCCAGCCATTGGGAGGTGCAGGCCCAGAGCAGGCAGAGAGTTAAATTAGACACAGTTATGATTTTATCAGTTCAGTTCAGTCGCTCAGTCGTGTCTGACTCTTTGCAACCCCATGAATCGCAGCATGCCAGGCCTCCCTGTCCATCACCAACTCCTGGAGTTCACTCAGACTCACGTCCATGGAGTCAGTGATACCATTCAGCCATCTCATCCTCTGTCATCCTCTCCACCTCCTGCCCCCAATCCCTCCCAGCATCAGAGTCTTTTCCAATGAGTCAACTCTTCGCATAAGGTGGCCAAAGTACTGGAGCTTCAGTTTTAGCATCATTCTTTCCAAAGAAATCCCAGGGCTGATCTTCTTCAGAATGGACTGGTTGGGTCTCCTTGCAGTCCAAGGGACTCTCAAGAGTCTTCTCCAACACCACAGTTCAAAAGCATCAATTCTTCAGTGCTCAGCCTTCTTCACAG
>SJXQ01008166.1:29598-48100 GCA_006408695.1 Aepyceros melampus
TAAAACCAGCTTGAACATCAGGGAGTTCACGGTTCAAGTATTCCTGAAGTCTGGCTTGGAGAATTTTGAGCATTACTTTACTAGCATTGAGATGAGTGCAATTGTGCGGTAGAAAAAGTCATGCTGAGGAGGTATCTCCTTTTGGCAGGGACTTAAATAAAGGGAGTCAGGAAACCAGTGCTGTGAAGGCCTGGAGGAAGAGTTTAGAGTGCAGGCTGCTGCTGCTAAGTCACTTCAGTCGGGTCCGACTCTGTGCGACCCCATAGACGGCAGCCGACCAAGCTCCTCCATCCCTGGGATTCTCCAGGCAAGAACACTGAAGTGGGTTGCCATTTCCTTCTCCAATGCATGAAAGTGAAAGTGAAGTCGCTCAGTCGTGTCCGACTCTTAGCGACCCAATGGACTGCAGCCTATCAGCCTCCTCCGTCCATGGGATTTTCCAGGCAAGAGTACTGGAGTCGGGTGCCATCACCTTCTCTGAGAGTGCAGGCAGAGGACCCCAAATTACAAATGTGCATGAGACGCCTAAAAACTAGCAAGAAGGCCAGTGAGGCTAAGCACTGAGCATGGGGAAAATTCTGGGGGTTACAGTCAGAGGAAAGTTGGGAGGGGCGGCAGGTAGATCCTGTGGTATCTTGCAGTTCAGAGTAAGAATTTTGGATTTTACATATGAAACAAAGACATCGGAGAGTTGAGAATAGGTAGATACATATATTTACATTTTAAAAGGATATTATCTTTATTGTTTCCTTTACCAATGTCATTATTTTTTCCATCTCTCCATTTACCAGACCTCAACCAGAACTTGGGTAAAACTGAAAACTTGCTCCACTCTTAGTTGAGGTACTGTGATGGTATTAAACATGGCCATCCATGGGGTGGAATTGGTTAGGTGCCTCTGGAGCCACTTAAAAACTCCCATAAAAAGATTAGCTGAGTCTTGTTGACTTCTCTCCAAGAAAATGAAAATTAGAACTCTGGCTTCAATTTGTGTTAAGGTTTAGGCCACAATCATATGAAAGGCTTTATTAAATCTTTTTTTTGTTCAATAATTCCATAAATGCANCAATATTGCTCTTTACAGCATCGGACCTTGCTTCTATCACCAGTCACATCCACAGCTGGGTATTGTTTTTGCTTTGACTTCATCCCTTCATTCTTAGGCCTTAAATTAAGAGAGGAGCAAAGCAGTGGAGGCATGAGCGAGTGATCATAGTGAATAGTTCCAGAAGCTGGTGAGGAAGGAGAGAGGAGGGGACCTGAAGAAGCTGGGAGCAGGGAGGTCTGTAGGTTGTAGGACGGTAGGTCTCAGTGGGATCACGGGGTTGCTGGAACTGGGACATTGATAGAGTTAGTGGGGCAGAGAGGAGAGCAGTCTGAGAGTGAGCTACAGACAGGATGCAGCGGTAGGTGATGACAAGGTTAAGGGCCTGACATACTGTAATCAGACGGGAGGGGAGGAGGACCAGGGCCTGGGGACCCAGAGCTCCTCTCTCCGCCTTGTCTTCTTGTCTCCTGCACCATGTCACCATCTCTCTAAGTTTCTGTGCTCTTTGCCGTGAAAGAAAGTGTCCGTGTCCTGACTGTCTGTTAGCAACTCACCATCCATCACTCCTTCTGTCTGCCATGACAACCGTGCAGCCTGTAGTCCACAAGACGATGAGGGACTTGATTTACTTAACTTGGTACTAGGGGGCTTGGACCTTGGGAAGTCACTTAACCTCTCATGGTTAAGTTTCCTAGTCTGCAGAAATGGGGAAATCACTTCTATTTTTCTACAAAGTTGCTGAGATGATCCAATGAGATAATTATAAAAGTGCTTTGAAGCTAAAAAAAAAATCACCTAGTGTTTTATCTTTGTAGAAATAACAGCAAATGAGGGCAAGAAATTTGAGACAGAGGGAGAGTGAGTGTGAATTACATGCTGGATGGAAAAGGGCCCTAAATAATGTAAGTCTTCAAGGAGCCAGCCATCCTAGACTGGATCCCCATAAAAATCAAATTGGGAAGAAATAAAGACAAGAAGTTAAAGTTCACTGCTGAAAAACCATGTTTTTCCCTGGCCCTGTGGGAAGAGAAGAGGGTTATATTTTACTGTGGGAATAGGAATATAATTCAGTTTTTCCCAATCAGAGCCTTTTGATGTGTTACCATGATTCATAGGCTATGACTCACATATTAAAATTCTCTCTAGTATATTACTAATAGTTTATGTTCCCTTAGAAAAGAGATATGTTGAAGCAGAGGGATTACATAATTATTTTCTTTTCAGCCCATACCTTGGATTTATCTGACATGATAATTTAAGAAAGAGAAACTTTCTCTAGTTCCTGCTGGGAGAAGAACCTCATTATATTCTCCAGTAACCATATCTTTAAAATGCTTGTTAAAATCAGCCTCAGTACTGTTATTATTATACTTTGTAACCTACTATGTAAGAAATTATTTTTCTAAGGCTAGGAAAAAGGTTAAATTGGGATCCCCCACCCCAAATTTCTTCACTGTTAATTCACTGTCAATTCTTAAATACATTTATTATGTACTTTTGAATTATTTTTGCCATTGTGAATTATGATTAGCAAGATTTAAAAATCCATAAGTTCATCAAAATGCAATTAAGTGCACTACTCTCCTACCTTCATTCAAGTCATCAAAAGATTCAATCAAACATAATACAAGTAACAAGCCAAGCATAATAAAGCTATTTAAAATACATTTCATTTATTCTATTTTGTTGAAGACAAGCATACCTAATTGAAAATACTCTAATCTGGTAGATTCAAGACCTATTGATGACTTGAACCTTGTTTAGGTTCTATTTAAATGCTATTGAATGGAAAGTTACAAACTGCCTGAAGAATAAAGGGTTTATCTTCTATTTGGGCTTCCCTGGTGGCTCAGATGATAAAGAATCTGCCTGCAATGCAGGATACCTGGGATCAATCCCTTGGTTGGGAAGATCGTCTGAAGAAAGCAATGGCTACCTCAAACTACCTTGGCTTCTTAGGCCAGACCCACATTGGACTTCTCAGGATGCTGAGACAACAACAACAACAATGAATATATATCAGTCATCAGAGTAACTATAATGACTTCAGCACTTTGTATATTAACATCCATCCCACAACACTCAACTTTGAGGAAACAGCCTCAGAGAAGTTAAATAATGTGCTGAAGGCCAATCAGCTTGTGGGTGGCTGTGCAGTCCCACACCAGGTTAGACTTTTCCCAGCATTGACATGATGCCTAAGTAAATATTCTACCAAATGAAAAGAGAAACTCAATTTAAGAATTTTAACAAGGCACTTGATTCAGGCCAGCATTTTAATTTGGAGGCCAAGCAATTTAGCTTGGCTCTCTGCCTTGGTTAACCTAACCAGTCAATTTTTTATCTCCCTGGGTGCCTCTGGATTTGAGTCTCAAAGAATATGCACTTGGAAGAATTAAGAGGAAAAAAAATTTCTTCAGACAATATGCCTTCAAAAAATCATCCAAAGCTCATTTGTGCTGTGGCTTTCCCCAGAGCCAAATATGAATCGGGTTTTAAATCAATTTCTTTCTGCCCAGAAATTTCAAAGCAAGAATGTTCAGAAGGAGACTCTGGGGGGTCAGGACAGAAACAAAAATGGAAGAAAACTTGGCTGCATGACGTGAACTCACTATGGTCAGTTTTGCCTAGAGTTTGCAGCTGTGGCCTCATATGATTGGACTGGGTCCTGTATTTTTGGCAGTAGCGTGAAGGTCCCCTGGCCAAGGTGTGCCTCGTCCTTCCTGTCAGGAACTCCATAGGAGGCAAAAGAGATGCTCCTCAACCCAATTGGGCTTCCATTTAAGGGAATCAAAGCAGGGACTGTAAGATTCTGTTCCCTATCCAGGAATCTGAGAGGCTGAAAGATACCAGCCAAGAAAACATGTTATCTCCCAGAGATAATACTTCCCTGATAGTATTGGGCTCCCCTGATATCTCAGTTAGTAAAGAATCTGCCTGCAATGCAAGAGACCCTGGTTTGATTCCTGGGTTGAGAAGATTCATTGGAGAAGGAATAGGCTACCCACTCTAATATTTTTGGGCTTTCCCTGTGGCTCAGCTGGTAAAGAATATGCCTGCAATGCAGAAGATCTGAGTTTGATCCTGGGTTGGGAAGATCCCCTGGAGAAGGGAAAGGCTACCCACTCCAGTATTCTGGCCTGGAGAATTCCATGGACTGTATAGTCCATGGAGTCGCAGAGAGTCAGACAACTGAGCGACTTCCACCATCTCCTGGAACATTTCAACAGATGTTCCCAATAGACCAAGTACCCCCACCCCACCTTCTCTTTAAAATCTATGGAATTGGAGTATAACATACATTCAGAAAAGGATATAAATCCCACGTATATAACTCAGCATACGTTCACAACATGAGATACCAGTGTAACCACCATCAACTCAGGAAGTAAGACACTGCCGCTAACCAGAAGCCCCTCTGCAGCAGCCCCTCTCTTGACTGTTTACAGAATGGATCAGCTTTGTCTGTTTTCACCTCACGTAATTGGAATACATTGTTAGACTCAGTGATGGTTAATTTTATGTGCTGACTTGATGGGCCATGAGGTGTCCATACATTTGGTCAAACAATATTCTGGGTGTGTCTGTGAGGATGTTTTTGGACGAGATGAAATTTTGGGTCCATAGATGGAGTAAAGCAGGTTGCCCTCCTGCATGTGGATGAGCCCATCCAATCCAGTGAAGGCCTGAAAAGAACAAAAGTCTGAGTGAGCAGAACTCCTCCTGCCTGTCTTAAAAAAAATTAACTAATTTTTGACTGTATCAGGTCTGGGTTGTGGCACGCAGGATCTTAGTTGCAGCACTCGGGCTCAGCAGTTGCTGAACACAGCCTTAGTCTCCCCAAGGAACAGCGGATCTTAGTTCCCAGACCAAGGATCAGTCCTGTGTCCCATGCATTAGAAGGTGGATTCTCAACCACTGAACGGCTAGAGAGGTCCCTTACCTGGCTGTCTTGAGCTGAGACTCAAAGTTTTTCCTGTCTTTGGACTTGAATTCAAACATGGGCTCTTCCAGGTCTCCAACCTACCAATCCTGGGCTGGAACTTACACTTTCAGCAATCCTGGATCTCCAGCTCACTGACCACAGATCTTGAGATTTTTCAGTTCCACAGTTGTGTGAATCAATTCCTTATAACAAATTGCTATATCGATATTTAATTGGTTCTATTTCTCTAAAAACTCTAATACATAACCTGCTTGCTTTTGCAGTATTTTAACTTAATGTAATGAGCAAAGTCTGTGTTAATTAACAAACTTGAGCTGAGTATGTGGAGTGCTTATCTAGCATCTGTCAAATCTTATCAACGAAAAGCTTATTTTTCCTATTGTATTTTTTAATTATAATTTTGGTGAAATGGAGGTTTCCAGAGGACTGTACATCTTGTTTTCAGTCTAGCTGAAAATTCATGCCTCCCCAAATGAGGACAGTTATAAATGATGGAACCAGTAGGTGTGAAATTCCACTTGGACTCTTAATGCACGGGGTTGAAAACCTGGATCCAAGCCAGTCATCAGAGCTGTGCTGTCTGAATGGATGATTTACCTAATCTGGAGGTGAATGAAAAAGCAGACCCAGTTCAAACTAGCAAAGTGAGTTTTATCCAATGAAGACTTATGACTGTGGTCCTATATACAGAGCCCCACTTGGCTTTCACTTTAATACATCCTTGATAGTCAGTAGCGTTTGGAGGAGCAGGGAGAAAGCTACATCTGGGTTTGGGATGCCTCGTCCACATTGGTCAATTGGTCAATCATTTATTGGAATATGATCCAGATGCTAGTCAAGGCCTCCCTGTCCATCTGCCTCCTGCATTCATATAATGTCACATTATCCTTGGTATAAAGCTTGGTCCCTTCATTGGTTTCCAATGGAAATCCATCTGTACCAACAATTTTGTGAGCTTTAATAGAATTCTACTGCAGGTTTTGGAGTCAAGGGCTCGTGGTAATACAATGGACAGCGCCCTTGTCTCGTTCCCCACCTCTGCTTTGCTTTTCCTCTTTCTCAGAAGCTCCATAAATTACTCTTCTGATCTCAGTGATAGTAATTTAACAAACATTTTGTGTCTCTTGAGAATGCCCTGCTCAGAGTCAGAGCAAGGCGGCACTTGGTGCGGGTTAAAAGTGCCTTGGTTCTAGACGTGTGTCTTTCCCTCAGCAGTCTGTCCTCTCCCGCTGTCATCCTCTCATCTTCTTTTTTTTTACTTTTAACTTTTTGTTTTGTATTGGGGTGTTGCCAGTAAACAATGTTGTAATAGTTTCTGGTGAACAGCAAATGAACTCAGCCATGCATACACATGTATCTATTCTGCTTCAAATCCTCTCGGCTTCTGTGTTAACTCCTGTTGTGACGTCCCCACACTCCACCACCACCGTGGCTTCCTGAGGCTCTGCCGAGAAGAGGCTCCTAGACAAATACAACATTGCCAACCCACTGGACTTCAATTAAAAAAATTTTTTTTTAATTAAAAAAATTTTAAAAAAGAGGCTCATAGTGCCCCAGCTAATAAATAATAAATAAGTTGGTCCTGTTGTCCTGGAGGGAAATCTCTAAGTTTTATCCAATGGAGACTTATGACCTTGGTCCTACATACAGAGCCCCACTTAGATTTCATGTTAACGCATCCCTGATAGACAATACGGGATGGAGGAGCAGGGAGAGAGCTACATCTGGGGTAGAACCTGGAATTGCTTGCTTCCTTAGAAGGGATTCTTAACAGGCTACTGCTGCTACTGCTAAGTCACTTCAGTCGTGTCCGACTCTGTGCGACCCCATAGACGGCAGCCCACCAGGCTCCCCTGTCCCTGGGATTCTCCAGGCAAGAATACTGGAGTGGGCTGCCATTTCCTTCTCCAATGCATGAAAGTGAAAAGTGAAAGTGAATTCGCTCAGTCGTGTCCGACTCTTGGCGACCCTATGGACTGCAGCCTACCAGGCTCCTCTGTCCATAGGATTTTCCAGGCAAGAGTACTGGAGTGGGGTGCCATTGCCTTCTCCCATTCTTAACAGGGGGTACTATGAAAAGGTTTCAGGAAGTTCATGGAGCTAGGAAGTTACTGACCTCCAAATGAAATCCGGCATTTCCCTTTGTTACAAATACAGCAGAAAACCACAGCAGCACCAGCCGTCCCCTTGACTCTGGCACCAGCGAAACCACAGGTAGTCTCTATCACACCCCGATGGTTGGGGTATCAGGGATTACTGTCTGTTCTCATCACTTTCACAATTTTGATAGTTACAGTAGAACTTCTGCTTGATCTCGCTATTAATTATGCTAATAATGAAGCAGGTAGATTATCACAAATTTCTAAAACATTTGATTTGTTTCCTTTATAATTCTATGCAATTTACTTTTAACACATCTAGAAACAACATTCTTATAAGAGGCCTATAGACTTTACCAGACTGCCAAACGAGTCCATGGTGCAGAAAAAGTTAAGAAACCCCACCATATTCTCAATTTGGGTCTAAGCTGTGTTCCTTTGCATGGAGTTGCTGCATAGAGTTCACCATAAATATGACTCACGCATCAAAGAACTGCCAAAACATGGGACTCAATAGAACATGGTTGCCTGGAAACTAAAGCCTGATAAGATTGTTACTTTTTTCTTTTTTTAAGTAAAGAAAGCATCCATGCCTTTAGCAGACTGACGCTTGGTCTTCTTGCTCCCAGGTACCTCCAAAAACCTCCCCTAGAATCTCCAGCTCCCACCAGAGGTCAAAGGGTACGCCCTCCTCCTCTCACTTTCTGACTTGCGTTCTTTTTCACCTCTGGTCTGTGGCTTGTGTGGGTGGTGAGGGTGGGGATCAGTATACTTTCAAATAATTAAAATAATCCTCCTTGTTCTCAAATATTCATTAAGTACTTCCTACGGACAGGACTTTGGGGCTTTTTTGGTGGCTTAGTGGTAAAGAAGCTGCCTGACAATGCAAGGGACATGGGTTCGATCCCTGGGTCAGGAAGATGCCCTGGAGAAGGAAATGGCAACCCACTCCAGTATGCTTGCCTGGAAAATCACAAGGACAGAGGAGCCTGGCAGGTTACAGTCCATGAGGTCACAGACTGGGTGACTAAACAACAGCAACAGACAGGACCATGTGTTCGGTGTGAATGTATTACAGTGAACCTCTGTTTCCCCATGAATTCATGGGGAATTCATGTCTCACATCTATTGCACCTAACAAAGTACTTTCAAGGTGGTGGGGTTTAGTTGCTAAGTCATGTTCAACTCTTTGCGGCCCCATGGACCCTGCCAGCCTCCTCTGTCCATGGGATTTTCCAGGCAAGAATACTGAAGTGGGTTGCTGTTTCCTTCTCCAGGGGAGGTCTTCCTGACCCAGGGATTGAACCCACGTCTGCTGCTTGCTTCCCATTTAATCCCCACACTTTTGAAGATGATACTATAATAGTCTGTCTCACAAATGAAGAAACCAAAGTCTCAGAAAAGTGAAGAAAGTTGGCCCCACAATAGCTGAGCTAAGGCTTGGGAAACACCCTTTGCACGTCTGCTGCGACTGCAGGCCTGGGGTCCCATGCTGTGCCCTGGTGTCAAGACAGCTCCTCTGACCCACTGCTGGGGGTCAGATTCTCTGATGCCCCTTGTGACCAATGGCAGAGGTGGGTGTGAATCATGGCTTCATCAAGGCCCTAGCTTCTCTAGTTAGACCCTTGTGAGTGACCCAGGAGTTAGAAAGGATGGTGACAGTTGCCACCTTGGCAGCTTGGAGAAATTCACAGAGTGCGTTCTCCCCTGTGCTCCGAGCAGGGTTCTCTTCATAACCTCCAAGGAAGGAAGCCCTCGAGATGCAGCGTAAAGTTCTGATCCTCCCTGAGTGCCCGAGGGAGCAGCTTTGGCCTCCAGAAAGGTGCACTGTGGTGGAGGAGCCTCAGTTCTCAGGCCCCACCTCATGTGGGGCCCATATCCCATGGGACCTGCCTCCCACCTTCTTCTGTTCCTCAGTTAACCTTCTACTGGAAGCTTTTCATCTCCCTGAATCTTAATTCCTCAGGTAGATGACCTCCACTCATTCTGTGCTGATGTTGCTGGAGAGAAGGTGATGCATTCAGCCTGGGTCACGTGGGGTTTAGGAAGACCAGGGTGATTTGTCCACTTCTGGGCAATACGAATGCAACACACTCCTTAGAGCAGTGGTCCCCAACCTTTTGGGCACCAGGGACCAGTTTCATGGAAGCAAGTCTTTCACGAACTGGGGTGGGGTGAGGGATGGGGAATGGTTTAGGCATGATTCAAACGCCTTATTACATTTATTGCACACTCTATTTCACGAAGAATCGGACCCGACTGAGCGACTTCACTTTCACTTTTCTATTTCTATTATTATTACATCAGCTCCACCTCAGATCGTCAGATCACCAAGCCTTAGATCCGGGAGGCTGGGGACCCCTGCCTCGGAAAAATCTAAGCCGCCAACTTGGTACTTTGTCGTGAACACCATTCTGGCTGTGGTTTTAGAATCTGGATGTCAAGGAAAAAGCAAATCCTGTTTCTTCAGACTTCTCAACAACTTCATGCCTGAAAAAGACGAAGTGTTAATGATTTCATTTGCAGACCTTGAGGAATGTTACAAAGTGTTAAGTGTTCTACTATGAAGAAGTGAAAATTTAAAAATCTATTTGTATTACATTCCAAAAATAAAAGAAGTGCAATCAGAGAAACTGTAGTGTTTCTGCCCTCAGAGATAACCGGGTGAGCAGTTCACACTTAATAGATTCTGTCACAGAGATTTTTCTCTGTTCTTACAAATGCTTTTGTAGGAGTGGAAAGCTAAAAATAGGGCTGAAGGTAACATTCATAACCTAAAATATACATAATTTGGAAGACCTGCCAGCTACAGTGATTTCAGGGCCTGGAAATTTTCTGCTGAATACTGTTTTGATGATAGCCCTAAAATTTTCAGGTTACAATGCTGCTTAGCATACAGCACTGTCAGATTTTAATTTGCATTATCTTGGTCATCAAACCTGTGTGTGTGTGGCCTTCCAGGGGAGGCAGCAGTTCTCATTCATAGGGTACAAGTTGACTTTGGATTTAAGAAATCCAAATTCTGGTTTGATTTTCTAGAGAGTTATTGTATGACCTTGAGAAATAGCTTCCCATGGCTGCTGAAAAACCTTAGTCTGTTCTATCCCTGAGAATGGACGGGACCACACTTGACAGGGGTTTGAGTGTGTTGAAGAGAGAGGTATGTCCACATTCTGTGTATGTGAAGCTCAGGAATGACAGGCCCTCACCCTGAACTGGCATGACTTTTGGCATCCACCCACATGTGCCTGACCAGAACCTCTGACCCAGTTCCAGTTTCTGAGGGAGACAACTTCTCTGATGTAACCTGAGTTCTAGACTGTCCTGGGAGGAGTGAGGTCATTTAATATGGGGAGTAGGGGCTGGGGCCGTTCTTAGGGAAGTGGGGATGGGGGGGCAAGAATCCATCTCTGTACCCATGAGCCTTCCTTGCGGTGGGGGATCTGGTCTGTGGATGACCTGCAGGAGACACAGCAGCATGCAGAGCTGGGGCTGCTCGTGGAGGCTGGGAGAACCGGCTCCTGCGTGCAAAAGAAAGCCATACTGCAATGACGTCTTCCAGTGTCCCATCCCCTCTCCTCACCTCCACAGGCTGGAAGAGTTTCCAAAACATGCCTGGCCCTAATATTTCACCGGCTAGTGTCTGAACCACAGACATCTCAGCCTTTGTTTCTTTTCAGAAACAATATTAACCACCTACTCAAATATTTTCTCTTGAAACTGCCAGGCTATTGAGTGTTTAAAAAGGAATTTGTTGACTGAAACAAATGTTTTGGGTTTCCTGAAACAAGACATTTGCCAAAGCAAAAGCAGCCCTTGGCCAAGTCTCTTCCTACAAAGCGGAGATTGGAACGAAGCTGCTTCTAACCATCTAGGGTTTGGTGCGTTTAGGTGAATCGCCTGGATTTTCTGCCCGCTGCCTCAGGGGCTTCTGACAATCACGCGGCAAACTGCCGCAACTGTCCACGTGATGTTGACGGTAAAGTTTTTGGTGCCAAAAGCTAATGAGGAGTTGAGGGGCTGGAAAGTATTGTCCAGCTGATTTCTTCATGATAATGGGTATCTCTGAGAGCCTCACAGCTGTCCTTGAAATAAAGCAGATTTGGTTGTCCCCTTCTTAACTTACAGGTTTCCCAGGTGGCTCAAGTGGTAAAGAAACTGCCTGCCAATGCAGGAGACCCTGGTTCGATCCCGGGTTAGGAAGATCCTCTGGAGAAGGGAATGGCTACCCACTCCAGTATTTGTGCCTTGAGAATCCTATGGACAGGGGAGCCTGGCAGACAATAGGCAAGACTGAGTGACTAAACCACCACCACCACCACCACCACCCTGCCAATAGCAGCATTCTCTACAATAGCCAAGATATGGAAGCAACCTAACTGTCCATCAGCAGATGAATGGATAAAGAAGATGAGGTACAAATATGTACTGAGTGAGTGAAGTCACTCAGTCGTGTCTGACTCTTTGCAACCCCATGGACTGTAGCCCACAAGGCTCCTCTGTCCATGAAATTTTCCAGGCAAGAGTACTGGAGTGGGTTGCTATTTCCTTCTCCAGGGGATCTTCCCGACCCAGAGAGCGAACCCGGGTCTCCCGTATTGCAGGCAGACGCTTTAACCTCTGAGCCACCAGGGAAGTCACAAATATGTACTACTTGGCCATAAAAAAGAGCAAAAATTTTGCCATTTGAAGCAACATGGATGTACTTGGATACTAAATGAAGTAAGTCAGAAAGACAAATACTGTGTGATATCCTTTATAGGTGGAGTCTAAAAAATACAACAATCTAGTGATTACAGCAAAAAAGAAACAGACTCATAGAGACCAAACTAGTGCTTACCAGTGGAGGGGTCGGGGCAATACAGGGTGAGGAGGTACAAGGCACAAACTATTGAGGGTAAGACAGGCTCAAGGATGTACTGCACAAAACGAGGAATAGAGCCAATATTTTGTAATAGCTGTAAATGGAAGTAGCCTTTAAAATTGCATCAAAATTTTAAAAAATAAATTTAAAAAGCCCCCCTTTTATATCTTCCTTATAACAAATAAAGTAGGCTGGTATCATCTAAAAGGATAACAAAGACAGCAAAAGAAAAATTGAAATGAGAAAAACCACAAAAATCACTCAAAGATTATAAAAAATTATGTTTACAAACTATAGGTCACTGACTGTACTCTAACTAATGTGATTGACAAGTACACAGACCTGGATCCTTGAACACTCTGGTTTAAAATAATTGGATTCTATTCCCAGAAACCCAGCACAGATTTGTCTGGGTCCCTTTCCTACCAGTTCCCTGTTTCCATGGGGCCAGAGCCTTCCCATTTCCCAATACAGCACCTAATTGTGTATCTTGTCCTTCCCCCAAAACACTGTGAAAACTTCTTCTCTCATAAAAAAAAAGATATATCCTAACCTTCCCCCACCCCAAAACCCCCAAGCAAACCTATATCTTTGCTTGGTTCAAGGCTTCCTGCCCCCTCTGTCCCAATCTGGTAGTACCTAGCTTTCTTCCTGGGAGGGCAAGTCGAATTCTCAGTTGATTCACAAGGCAGGGTTATGTCACAAGCCTTTCCTGGTATAGCCTGCTGTCTCCGCTAGCCATGGATCCTTCCACAGCCAAGTACCCATCAGTGTCCTCATCAGTGAAATGGGATACTCCCTCTACCTCATAGGCCTGTTGTGGGGCTGAAATGACATCATGCCTGAAATACCCCTTATGGTACAGAGTGGTGTAAAATGGCAAGAAATGGATGATGGTAATGATGATGTAATGATGGAGGTGATGAAGGCCCTGATTCTGTTGATGCTGATTCAGGACTCTGTCTCCTCCTTTCTCACTCACCCACCCACCACCTCATCTTGCAGGAAAGTCATCCTTCAAAGGTCTAGATTATAACAATAGAAATGGACTCAATGTAGGGAGGTGAAAAGGTTTTCTCTGAGGTGAAGACATCTCTCTATAGGAAAATTCCAAGCTGACTGAGGTGGGCAAGATCCTGGAGTCAGTATCTACAGGTGGTGAAGAATCAGTGGAAAGGGGAATTCTTTGCCATGAACAAGAGAGAGGAATATTCTTTTTTATTTTTTTCTTCTTACGAGGAAGAGGAAAGAGAAGTGGAGAGCAGAGGAGTGAGTGGCAGGGCTGCAAAGAGCTAGGAAGAGTGAGAAAGTCGGAGAAGGCCATGGATGCTCCACAGAGGTGAACACCCTGACATTTAGTGTTCTCTCAGAAGCATTTGTATTTTTGCGTTTGTGATTTGTGATCCTGTTATCAAGTTCCTGCTCCAAAATTTCCATGAAAATCTATGAACTTTGGAATATTTCACGCTTTATGTGGGAAGAAGTTTGTGAAAGAGAGAGGAGTACATTGGGAGATAAAGGAGTTGCAGAAATCCTGGGAAGAATTCTTTGAATTTCCACAGGCTATGGTTCTGGGGGCTTCCAAGGGTTGGCCCTGTTTGACATCAAGGCTGTACTAACATTGCAGTAGCCTTGACATCCTGATGATAAGATCTACCCACGCAAGGTAAAAAGAAGAGAATCTGGTTCTCTCATAGTCATAATATTCAGTAGGGTACAAACATTCGAGGGTGTAATTATCCAATGTCCTTGGATGCAGAATTTACTTTCCTAATATGGAAACCAGGCCTTTCCTAGGGTGCATTTATTTCATCACAATTTTATCTCAACATATCTGGATAAAACACTGGTTCTTATAATAAAGAGCAATTTTGAAATAGTCACCTTGGGAAGTCTGTATACTAGAATGAGGTCAACATCCACAGAGAAAAGGCAAAATCTGTTCTATTTTGTTCGGTAAATACCCCACTTCTGGCCCAGTTATCTGGGGAATGGCAGGGGTCACCCTTGGTGGTCTCACTCTCCCACTTCATGTCTCTGCTAACAAACATGTCACTTCTCACATGTCACGTGTCACAGGGAACGATGTCCCTGGGCTCACCGTGCTGGATCCTAGTGCTGACATAATCTGCTCCTGGGGCTCAGCTGATGCTGCTCTGCCTGGACCTGGTGGAGTAGTCAGCAGGTGTCCGAGACAGGGGAGTGTTAGGCTAGAGAGGTGAGGACGGTTATCTCATGGTCCGGGTCCCCTTGGCACAGTGCTTGCTCCTGCAGAGCTCACTGACCTTTCACTGTCCATACCACTAAAAAACGAAGCCATCTGTTTTCTGTGCCATGTCTCTGCATCCCAAATTTTCCTGGGAAAGTTTCCAGGAGTTGGAGCTCCCAGAGCTTGCATAAGCTACAGGCCTTCAGAAAAGAAGACTCTGCTGGGGCTCATGTTGGGAGAACCTGTGTGTGCTAGAAGTGTCAGGGCAGGAGATGGGGCAGGGAGACGCGAGCATCAAGATGGAGAGAATTCCACAGCGGCGGCGCCAGCCCCTCTCAAGCACCTGCTTTGTGTCAGGCATGGCTTCAGGGCCCGACATGCCCTGTCTCTTGGCTCCTCACAATGGATGACAGCGTGAGTTAGGTGGAAACAGTGGCTCCGTGCTCTGATGAGACAGCTGAGGTTGAGAGAGTTTCCATGCCTTACTCAAGCCACGCTGCTAACTCTGAATCAGGTCTGAATGACCCCAAAGCTAATGCTCTTAAACATGCTATTCTCTTTTAGATCTGTTGTCCCTTCCTGCTCTTCCTAACTCTGGGGACTCCAGATCTCTGGCGCTATTCTGAGTATGTGGATTAGGACAAGGTGGGCCTGAGAAGCCTGCTTCTGCTGGGCTCCAGGCCATGGGGAGTGCTACAGCCTCTGGCCAGCGCTGGGTCCAGGAGATCTGCTGAGAGACCTGGAGGAAACTCCCTCAAAATGCCTTAACGGAGTGTGCCCTGGACTCTCCGCAGGACCCTAGTAGGGTAGCAAGTGAAAATACAGAAACCCTGTTAAATTTGCATTTCAGGTAAATAATGCTTTAATAGACATACAGCCTATGCAATATTTAGGATACACTTATTCTAAAACACTATTTGTTGATCTGAAATTCAAATTTAAAAAAATGATTTTTATTTATTTTATTTTAACTAATTATTTTTGGCTGTGCTGGGTCTTTGTTGCTGCACGCAGGCTTTCTCTAGTTGCAGTAAGCAGGGGCTACTCTCTAGCAGCCGTGCATGGGCTTCTCATCCTGGTGGCTTCTCTCATGGCAGAGCACAGGTTCCAGGCTCTAGGCACGTGGGCTTCAGCAGTTGCAGCATGACAGCTCAGTAGTTGTGCTGCATGGGCTTTAGCTGCTCCGTGGCATGTGAAATCTTCCCAGACAGGAATCGAACCCATGTCCCCTGCATTGGCAGCAGATTCTTATCCACTGCACCACCAGGGAAGTCCTGAAATTCAGATTTAACTAAGCATCCTGTATATTATCTGGCAACTCTAGACTCAGTGTCCTCTAGGACCGAGTAGCTGTGCAGATGACAAGTATCTAAAAATTCCAAACTCTAAGCCAGGCCTGAGGCTCTGTTTGAGGCTGCCCAGACTTTCCATGTGGCCTGGGCACACAGGGACATCAGAGCAGTGGCAGATGGATGGGCCTGGCAGGAGTCACACAGAAAGCGTCCATACAGTGAAACTTACAAGGAGGAGCCTGTGCACAGAGGTGTGCCAAGGTGCCAAGCCTGTGCCAAGGTGATCCTTCCTGGCAGAATGGAGTGACTGAGAAACAAGAAGGGGATGTGAGGCAGAATAAAATAGGCAAAGCCAGTCAGCCAGCATGTTAGTTTGCTAGGGTTGCCATAATGAAATATCACAGATCAGGTGGCTAAACAATAGAAATTAATTTTCTCACAATTCTGGAGGCTGGAAGTCCAAAATGAAGGTGTTGGCAGGTTTGGTTTCTTATGCGGCCTCTCTTCTTGGCTTGTAGGAGGCCACTTTCTTCCCGTGTCTTCACATGGTCTTCCCTGAGTGTCTGCGTCCTAAGCATCATATAAGGACATCAGTCATATTGGATTACTGCTCATCATCATCACTTCATTGTAACTTAATTACCTATTTGGACTCTATCTTCAAATATAGTCACATTCTGAGGTTCTAGTGGTTCAGACTTCAATATATGAACTTTGGTGGTGGTGGTGGGGTACACAATTCAGTTCATAACAGCCAGAAAAAGATTCCAGAAGCATGTGAGTTGGCTTGTGAAGGGAAATGGCTCCATCATGGTGCCCTGGGGACCTTGTACACATCCACGTAGGACACAGGCAGGGCTTGACTTGTTGCTGAATCTAAATCTTGGCAGAACACTCTGTAATCTTCCTGGAGCATGAGGGCATGCAAGGCTTGTAAGAGCAGCAAGACCATTTTTCACTTGCCTCCTTTCTTCCTAGGAGGCTGTTGTGAGACAGTTTCTTATCCCCTCTCAGGTTTCCAGGATGCATGAGACTTTCTGCCTTGTCCTCCGGCTCTTGGGCCCAGTTGCAGCCTGTAAACTAGCTGCAGCATGGCATCGGCTTCTCAGCAACAGGGTGTGCTTTGCAGTCACCTGGCCCTCCTGTTCCAATGCTGTCCTGTGTACGGCTGTGGGGAGCTGGTGTCCTTGGCTGCTCTTCCTTGCACTGTACATGTAAACAATCTGAATTGGGGCTTGTTGTGTCATTACCAATTGTATCAACTGGGCTGCCGTCTATGGGGTCACACGGAGTCGGACACGACTGAAGCGACTTAGCAGCAGCAGCAGGACTTATCTTGTGCTCACTCTTTGGTTCTGGTGGCAGGAAGCACAGCCGGCCTGAGTACAAGAAAGAGGCATCCATGGAGGGTTGGGGAAGAGCAACTAAAACATAAAGCAGTTATTAAAGGGAAATGGCTTGTGGGGTTTGGTTCTGTGTAGTCAGGCCAAGGTGAGAGGGACATTTACTGTTAGGGTGTGCTCAGGGGTGATGGGAATGGAAAGGCTCCTGTCAAGATGATTAGAAGATTTTAAAGTTGCTAGAAAAAAAGGCTGAATAGCTGAGGGTTTTTTTTTTTCCCCTCTTTTGTGTTTTCTTTTTTTATCCAAAGGCCACACAAGTATTAAATGTTGACCCTTAACAATCAACTGTCGACATTTTTGATGATAAATGTACCAGAAGAAGGAATGCTATACTGGTAGGGTGAATAGTTGAAAGCTCTATAGCAGCAGTCATTTACTATCTTGGGTTCAAAGAATCTGGGGTTCAAATCATAGCTCCTTAGTTTACAAGTTATGTTATCTCAGGTAAATGATTTTACCTCTCCACGCTTTAGTTTTCTCAATCAGCAAAGTGGGAATTTTTCATTTGGGAACCACTTTGAATTGTTGCGAGGATTGTATAAATAATTGACTTGTACTAGTGCTTTATGTATTTTATCTCATTTAATTCTCACAACTCCTCCCAGAGAGGTAGGATTGTTATTATGTCAGTTTTACAAATGAATAAACTGTGGCACTAAGAGTTTAAGTAACTTGCCCAAAGTTAAAGTTAGTAACTGTGAGAGCCAGAATTCAAACTCAAGCAGACTCACTCCTGAGCCTGCTCATTTGTCAGTGGGCTACAAAATAAACCAGGAAAATTATGCAAAATATTATTAGAGTGCTTAGCACATATAAGCATGATACATGGTAGATGTTATTTTAGCTTTTCCTTACTTGAATTTAACAAAATTAACAAGTGCAAAAATGTATACAAAGAAGCAGGAAAAAATGTTTTCTTCTTTGTATTAGTGTTTTTCAAAAATCCCTTCAAAATCTTACATGTGCCATCAGAAAAAAATTACTGGAGAAAAAGAAAAAAAAAAAAAATCAGTGGTAATCCTACAAGGAAAGAGATGTTTAGGTAAGGCCAGATGAAGAAAATCAGGTTTTGAGAGTTTTCCAGAAACTCTGGTTCCCTGCTGGCTGAAAAACATAGCACACCTGAAACCAGTCCACAAGCTATTGGAGGCCTCCAGGGCAATAGGTGCGTGGGACTGATTTCTAAGTGATCAGTGAAGGCTGTGCAGCGGTAAATGTGGCTCTGGACCTCAGGAACCTCCTAGGGCCCTTCTGGCCTGTTTGAGGCCGTGTCTGAAGACCACTCAACAGCAAACTCGGCCGGCTTATGGGTGAGTGGAGGAACCATGTGGGACTCTGGATCCTGGGATAGGGTTCGTGCTCGGTACCCTGGGCATTGTGCGGTCAGCGTTCGGGTCTCCTTGGTGATGTCTACTGGGGAAGGCCACGGGGCGCACCAGGGAAGGGGCAGAAAGGACTCGAGCGGCCCTGTCGCGTCCTAAGGCCGCTGTCTAGCCGCCCGGCCCATGTGTTCCAGAGTCTCAGGCCGCGACCCCAGGCCGACGCGCTCGCAGGAGAGGCCCGGGCCCGGCGTGGCGGACGCGCGGCCCAGCTGCTCCCGGCGCGGCGGTGTGCGGCACGGGCTGCTGGAGAGGATGGCGC
>SJXQ01008166.1:48802-200635 GCA_006408695.1 Aepyceros melampus
ATAAAGGAACGGATCAGGAGGTGGTCGCCGCGGAGGCCCCGGGATCCCTCTGGTCCCAGCATATTTTCTGGCGGTTGCTACCAGGCAAAGAAGAGCTGGAAAAGGAGGCGGGCCTCATCTTTCCCTGAACACCCAGAAGAAGGTGGGAGGGGCAGTGATCTTCAACTGGAGGCAGGCCCTCTGGGATTAAAACATTTTTGTTTTTCTTTTAAAGAGGGATGTTGGAAGTCTTCATCTCACACTACCAAGAGCAAATCCTGCTTTGATTTTTCGTTTACAGGCGTTTATGAACCCGTGTAAACCAACATTAGGGCCAAGGCCTGGGGGCCAATGCGGGAGTTTGAAAACTTGTGCTGGAGATCAAAGTGCAAAGGAATAGGAGTTCGGGAGATTCCTGATTGCGTCTTTAACTTCTTCCTCTTCCTCGTCAATAAAAACTTGCTAATGATACTCTATATCTACGGGCCTGTGAGGATGACAGTAAAATATAAGTGAAAGTGCTTGAAGTACACTAAAAGCTGTATGCAGTCAAGGTATTCATTAAACCGGTATAACTGTCTCTCCCTAGGCTACTCCCAGACCACTACTGACCCTATCGTCCTCCCTTCCTGCCCCACCTGGCCAAAGCAACGCTTCAAACTGGACACACTGAGCAGTGGGCCTTCAGGTTCTTCACTTGACCTTCCTAATGTTGGGGAGCTCCTGAGGCCTTCCAGGGGTCTCCCCGTGCCCTTGACCTAGGAAGTCATCTTCGGGGAAGCGGGCATGGAGGACCATCCCTTGTTCAGTTCATTTCTGTGGTAAGGAAGGAATAAGGACTTGGGAGATGAGAACCTAGGAAACTGAAAATAGCAGAAGAAAGCAAGGCGTAGGCCAGAAAGCTGGGACCAGGAAGGGAGGTCCTACAGGACACAGTTCTCTGTGACTGAGCTTAGGTGTATTTTGTACTTCTACTATTTTTTTTTTAAATTCCTAGCATAGTCCAGACAGCTTATTCTATAGGGTTGGGATAGGGGAATGCATTTCAACAGAAAAGCCAGTAAGTTTCATAGCATCCATCCTTATAAGGAAACCAGTCTGGCTATCTTACCTTATAGCTGATTGAACCAGGGATCTCAAGATGCCTGAATTACAAGCTGTTCCATAGGGAGCAGCCCAGTGGAATCTTCCTTGCTTGGAGAGGTTGAAACTAAGAGACCATAAAAGGAGAAGCTATTTAAAGAATTTCAAATTACTGAATCCTCAAATACCAAAACAGAGGTGCTGTTGAATAATATGTAATTGTAATATGTAATTCCAACTGTTTAATGTTTCCAGGGTTTGTTTATTTCAGAGAGGAAAGAGTCAAACTAAAGCAGAGTTAATTTTCTCTGATTCTTAGTTTGAATGTAGCTGTGCCTTTTTGTTTTGACTGACAGGCCACGGCCTCTACAATACCTCTAAGGAAATTAGTCTAGGCTGTGCCTGGGTCTGTGTGGACTCATTTCCACTAACTCACACACGTGTGCATACACACACTCAGCTCTGTGTATAAGCACATGGCATAATGTAAATGTTTATCTTAGAGAATTTGTTCAATCTTCTCCTTCTGTCCACACAAAACCTTACATTTTTGGTAGTGCTGTCTGCCTGTGATTGGTTCCTCCTGACAATTGATTATAATGAATTCCTCCTAGGCCAAGAGAGTGGTAGCTTCTACCACTCTCTGGGCTATTATACCAGCCAGTATGTATGTGCTTGCTAAGTCACTTCAGTCCTGTCTGACTCTTTGTGACTCCACGAACTGTCCACCAGGCTCCTCTGTCCATGGGATTCTCCAGGCAAGAATACTGGAGTTGGTTGCCAAGCCCTCCTCTACGAGATCTTCCCCACCCAGGGATTGAACCCTTGTCTCCAGCATCTCCTGCATTGGCAGGAGGATTCTTTACCACTAGTGCCACTTGGGAAGCCCCATACCAGTGGGTATCTCCTGCCAAAGCCCATCTTCAGCAAAAACATAGCCTTTGGGTGTGGATGCTACATCAGGGTGCTGGGGCAGAATGCCGCTGGCAGTTTCTTCTCCTGCTAAACCCTCCTTCCCCTGGAATTTTAGAGTATTTCCTGGTGACAGTGTTAACTTCTGATCTTCTGGGGCTGGAGAAGTATCAGCTTGTGATTTGTTCTTCCTCCTATATCCATTTTCCTTTGAATCGAAAACCAACACAAAAAAATGCAGCCCCTCATTATTCAGCCACTTTTGTTTTCTGGTGCAGATATTCCAGAAGCATGTCTCTTGGCCACAGGAGGTAAGTCAGGTTGGGTCTTCACTTAAGTTAAGCTCTTTTCATTGCCTCTTGCCAAGGTTTCTCTAACCTCAGATTTCTGTAAGGTGGCTCTGCCTCAGGCCACTTCAAGGGGAAACATGTTTGCTGTAAGGATCTGGGAGACCACAGACCTTGAGGTAGTTCTGGGACAAGCTTGTCCCCCTGCATCTCTTGAGCCCCCTCTTGGGGAAGAGTTTCTATAGGCAAAATTTGGGGTGAGGGCTGCAGTGTGTGACTTTCTTCTGATTGGTTGGTGGAGAGGTAATGGTGTTCCAGGAATCTGGTACTCACCCCAAAGTTACCATCCTCCACCAGGGTGAAGGCCTTGGTTCCTGTAGAACTCAAAGATATATTGTCATATACACCATGACATATCAGTATACCTCTTGAGGAACTAGGACTGGGCTTTATTGCTGCACAATTGTTTTCTGACTGCCTTTCTTTGTTTCTGCATTCCTTCACTTCCTTAATTAGTAACTGTTTGAATCTGCCCTTTGGAATTACGGGAAGGTCTATGAGACTGAAGTCTCAAACGAGAAACAAGGGTATATTGTAAGGCTTTTGTAACGGGAGGGCCTCACAGAGTCCTACTTGGCTTTAGAGAGTGTTCAAGAGAGAGCTTAAAATGCTTTACCCTCTGAAAGAGAAGAGAGGGAAGCTGTCAATTTGGGTTACCAGTGAGGAAGGAGCTCAAGAGGAGGAGCCTCAACTCACTAATAGGCCAACCTGCTCAGAATTCCAGGCTTTGCTCTGCCAGGGGTCTCAAAGGATATATAGAGGCCCAGGTTTAGGCATGTGAGGTAGCCATCTCCCACCAAGGGAGTTGTTTGTTGTTGCTTAGTTGCCAAGTCGAGTCCGGCTCTTTGCAACCCCATGGACTGTTAGACTACCAGGCAGCTCTGTCCATGGGATTCTACAGGCAAGAATACTGGAGTGGGTTGCCATTCTCTTCTCCAAGGGATCTTCCCAGCCCAGGGGTCTAACCTGGCTTCCTGCTTGGCACGTGGATTCTTTATCATTGAGCCACCTGGGAAGCCAAGAGAGAGAAGTAAGATTTAAGATGCCTCTCTACTTCCCCCATCTGATTTAGATGGAAACAGGTAGAATTGCTTTATTTACATTTGTGTATGTGTGTGTGCGCACACGCTAAGTTGCTTCAGTTGTGTTTGACTCTTTGCAACCTTATGGACTGTAGCCTGCCAGGCTCCTACTGGAGTGGGCTGCCATACCCTTCCCCAGTGGACTTTCCAACTCAGGGATCGAACCCACGTCACAATGCTATGTTCCTGACAACCACTATGTGACTTGAATCATTTAAAAAATACTTCTAGTTGTGGTAAAATAGACATGAAGTTTATTATCTTGAGGCAGAGCTAGATGGGCCCCAGGTTGAACAACTGCAGTTTGTCCTCTGTGGACAGATACTTCAAGATGAAGGAAGAACTGATCCCTTCCCAGATAAAGAGACCACATATTTCTCATTCTTGAGGTTGAGGAGAACTTCTTGATGACACATGTGCAGAAAGGCTCCTCAGGGGTCAAAAAGGAAGGGAGTGCCACCCCACAGGTGATGTCAACCTACCCACAGGCCTTTTTCCCAACCCAGGGATTCAACCTGGATTTCCTGCACTGCAGGCCCAAGAATACTGGAATGGGTTGCCATTTCCTTCTCCAGGGTTGGGTCTTCCTGACCTAGGGATTGAACCTAGGTCTCCCAAATTGCAGGCAGATTCTTTACCATCTGAGCCACCAGGGACGCCATAGGGCCTTTCACTAGAATCCATCTGGCTAAGACATGCTCGTGCACACAGGGGAGGACTCTGAGATAAACCAAATATGGACTCAGTGCAAGATGACTGGTTAGAGGAAACCTGGAAGAAATGCCCCATATAAGTGATTCAAACGACCACGAGGGTGCAACTCTGAGTCTGCCCATGTGAATGTACTCTTTTTCCTCCTAGGAACACTTGTTTCACAACATTCTGTCTCTTTGTGGAAAGAAATGGCGTTTCTACAAAGCTAATAGGCCAGGACCTTGTTACTGGCCCTCGCGGTCCAGTGGCTAGGATTCAGCGTTCTCACTGCCGTGGCCTGACTTCAGTCTCTGGCCTGGGAACCAAAGTCCTGCTTCAAGTGGCTGCAGGTTGAGGCCACCCAAGATCAATCTGAACCATGTGGTGTTAAGCACACTCACATCACTGTGTAACCATCAACACCACCCATCTCTAGAACCCTTTTCATCTTGTGAAACTGAAACTCTGCCTCCTTTAAACAACAACTTTCCATTCTCCCGTGGAAAGCTAGCAGGATCCTGCATGGCCTTCCCAGGTACAAAAGCTCTTCCATGTCCCTTGTTTCTTGTTTGCAGAAAGAAGGCATTGGTCTCCTAGGCTTTCCCTGAGTTCCAAAGAGCAGTCACCAGCAGTTACTAATTGGGGAAGTGAGGGAAAGCAGAAACTAAGGAAAAACAATTAAACAAGAAGAGTAATGACGGGGACTTCTCTGGTGGTCCAGTGGCTAAGACTCCACACTCCTAAAGTAAGGGACCTTGGTTTGACCTCTGGTCATGGAACTAGATACCCCATGCCACAGCTAAAGATCCGGCATGCTACAACGAAGATCAAAGATCCCGGATGCCACAACTAAGACCTTGCACAGCTGGATAAATAAATAATTTTTTTTGAAAAGAAGAGTAATGACAATATTTTAGTGATAAAACAGAGTCCTGTTTGCTACATAACAATCTGACGTATCTGCAGGGTTGTTCTGTGTTAACTGAGACCCTAGCCAGCTGGAGCATGCTGAGCTAAGTGCTAGATCTCAGACTGGTTGGAACCAGAAGGCTGATGATTAAGATTCCTGAAACATCATCCTGTCACCTCAACACCAATCAATCAAAGAAAATCATGCACCCTGCAGCCCTCACCACAAGCACTGCCTTTAAATACTCTTCCCTGAAAGCCATTGGGGGGTTCAGATCTTTGGGGCATAAACTGTTCCTTCTTGCTTGGTACCTGCAATACACACTGTACTGTCCTTCACCGCATCCCAGTGTCAGTAAATTGACTTTGCTGCATGGTAAGCGAGCAGATCAAAGTTCAGTTCAGTTACACACTCCCTCCCAAACTCTTGCAACTGTGATTCTACTTTCTGTGTCTGTGCATTTGTCCAGGTATAATATTTAGAATATTTTAGGTATGGACCCCACTCCAGTACTCTTGCCTGGAAAATCCCATGGGTGGAGGAGCCTGGTAGGCTGCAGTCCATGGGTTCGCTAAGAGTTGGACACGACTGAGCAACTTCACTTTCACTTTTCACTTTCATGCATTGGAGAAGGAAATGGCAACCCACTCCAGTGTTCTTGCCTGGAGAATCCCAGGGATGGGGGAGCCTCGTGGGCTGCTGTCTATAGGGTTGCACAGAGTTGGACACGACTGAAGCGACTTAGCAGCAGCAGCAGCAGCAGGTATGTTCTAAAAATTGCATTTGTCCAGGTATAATATTTAGAATATTTTAGGTATGGACCCCACTCCAGTACTCTTGCCTGGAAAATCCCATGGGTGGAGGAGCCTGGTAGGCTGCAGTCCATGGGTTCGCTAAGAGTTGGACACGACTGAGCAACTTCACTTTCACTTTTCACTTTCATGCATTGGAGAAGGAAATGGCAACCCACTCCAGTGTTCTTGCCTGGAGAATCCCAGGGATGGGGGAGCCTCGTGGGCTGCTGTCTATAGGGTTGCACAGAGTTGGACACGACTGAAGCGACTTAGCAGCAGCAGCAGCAGCAGGTATGTTCTAAAAAAGGAGTCACACAGTATTTGTCTTTTTGTGCTTGGCTTATTTCACTTAGCATAAAGTCCTTTAGGTTCCATGTTGTAACATATATCAGAATTTCCTTTTCTAAAACTGAATAATATTACAACTATATGTACATATCACATTTTGCTTATCTGTCAAGGACACTTGGGTTTCTTCCACCTTTGGCTATGGTGAATAATGCTGATATGAACATAGGTGTACAAATACCTCTTTAAGACCCTGCTTTCAATTTTTTGGGTACCTATCTGGAAGTGGAATTGATGGATCATATTCTATGTTTAAGTTTTTGAGGAATAACCATAATGTTTTCTATAGTAGCTGAATTGTTTTACCTTCCCACCAAGAATTGGAGCATCAGTGTTCCAGTTTCTTGAATTCCTCACCACTTGTTAGGGAAAGAGTACATAAAGCATGGATTAGGTTAAGCTGGTTCTGATTCCTTCAAGCACATTGTTGATTAATCAAACCTGTAGTTATCTTACAAATACAGCACTGCTCATGAGCAAGAGGGGACCCATGTTTCTAGGATGACCCCAGAACCAAGAATCTTCAATCTATGGAATTCAAAGAATAGAACTGTTCTATTTAGAACTGTTGTCTAACCAGAGCCACAGACTAGAATTCCTTCAATAAGGAAAACCCAGCTTCCAAGCAGCCCGAGTATCTTGGTTAACATATATACAGATTGGTTAGAGACTGATCAATCAGCTTCTGCCCCAGCCCCTCATGTTCTGCCCCAACCCTGGATTAGAGAGACAGATTTGAGCCTTGCTTCTTATTTCCTTGCCAGTCAGTCTTGCAACAAAACTTGTTCTTTTCTCAAAAGCTGGTATCATAGTGTTGGCTTCAATGTACGAGGGGCAGCAAGCCTTTGCTTGGTAATATTTTCTGTTTTCTTGTTTGTTTTTTTGACTGTAGCTATCCGAATGGGTGTAGGTAGAATTTTATCATGCTTTTGGTTTCCATTTCCTTCATGATTGGTGATGTTGCACATCTTTTCGTGTGTTTATTGTTTATTTGCATATCTTTTCACCTTTTTTGGAAAAAAGTCTATTCTAGCTCTTTGCCCATTTTTTAATTGAGTTTTTTCATTCAGTTGTAGGAATTCTTTTACTATATATATGCATACATACATATATATATTACTATATACTTTTACTATATATTATATATAAAATTTGAGAATATTTTCTCCCATTCTGCAGGCCGCCTTTTCACTCTATTGATTTGTGTTTGATGCACAGAAGTTTAAAATTTTGGTGTAGCCCAATTTATTTACTTCTCTTCTTGCTTGCACTTTTGTTGTCATATCCGAGAAATCATTGCCAAATCTAGTGTTTTCTTCTATGAACTTTAGTTTTAGCTCATATGTGCAGGTCTCTGGTCTGTTTTAAATTAATTAAAATTTAAAAATTATTTTAAGTTTTTGGTTATTCTGGGTCTTGCTACTGTACAGGCTTTCCTCTAGCTGTAGTGAGTGGGGGCTGCTCTCTAGCTGTGATGTGTGGCCTGCTCATCACAGAGTTTCTCTTGTGGAGCACGGGCTCTGGCACATGGGCTTCATGGTTGTGGGCTGTGTGCTCAGAAGTTGTGGCTCCAGGCCTCTAGAGCTCGGGCTCAGTAGCTGCAGCACACAGGCTTAGTTGCTCCTTGCCTGTGGGAACTTCTTGGTCCAGGGATCAAACTGGTTTCTCCTGCATTAGCAAGCAAATTCTTTACCACTGAGCCACCAGGGAAGCCCAAGGATAACTACTATTAATTGAAAGTTTACCAATTGCCACGGCTTACATCAGGGTTTACTCTTGGGTTCATCCTATGGATTTTGACAATTATATGACCTCATGGAAAAGACAAAACTACAGACACAGTAAAAAGATCAATGCTTGTCAGGAGCTTGGTTGGGGAGAGGGAGGAAGGGATAACTAGGCAAACCATAGAGGGTTTTTAGGGCAGTGAACTACTCTGAAAGATATTATAATGGGCTCCATCAGTCTGTTGACTTAGACAACTGGGAGGTGATGCCCAGGCAATCACCTAGGGAATCTGTGTTTTAAGCTTCCCAGGAGATTCTTCGGCCTGCAACTTGGGGAGCATCTTGGAGGCATGGGAGTTGTGAGGCAGGCCTCAGTGGGTCATTGGCTCACCTCTTCTCTCTCCAGGCCCACCTCCTGGGTCAGGCTGGCCTTTTCCTGAGCCTATGCTGAAGCTCAACAAACTATGGAAAATTCTTAAAGAGGTGGAGTATCAGACCACCTTACCTGTCTCCTGAGAAACCTGTATGCAGGACAAGAAGCAACAGTTAGAACCGGACATGGAACAACAGACTGGTTCAAAATTGGAAAAGGGGTTCTCAAGGCTGTATATTGTTAATTTGCTTATTTAACTTCCATGCAGAGTATACCATGTGAAATGCTAGGCTGGAATTTAGATCTCCAGGAAAAATATCAGCAACCTCAGATATTTAGATGATACCACTCTAATGGTAGAGTGTTCTGAGGCGAGTGAAAAAGTTGGCTTAAAGCTCAGCATTCAAAAAACTAAGATTGTGTGTCTGGTCCTAACATTTCACGGCAAATAGATGGGGGAAAATTGGAAACAGTGACAGACTTTATTTTCTTCGGCTCCGAAATCACTGCAGATGGTGACTGCAGCCATGAAATTAAAAGATGACTTGCTCCTTGGAATAAAAACTGTGACAAAACCTAGACAGCATATTAAAAAGCAGAGACGTCACTTTGCTGACAGAGGTCCATATGGTCAAAGCTGTGGTTTTTCCAGGAGTCGTGTATGGATGTGAGAGTTGGACAATAAAGAAGGCTGAGAGATGAAGAATTGATGCTTTTGAACTGTGGTGCTGGAGAAGACTCTTAAGAGTCCCTTGGACAGCAAGGAGATCAAACTAGTCAATCCTGAAGGGAATCAACCCTGAATATTCATTGGAAGGACTGATGTTGAAGCTCCAATACTTTGGCCACCTGAGCAAAGATCCAGCTCATTGGAAAAGACCCTGATGCTGGGAAAGATTGAGGGCAGGAGGAGAAGGGGATGACAGGGGATGGGATGGTTGGATGGCATCACCGAATCAATGGATGCGAGTCTGAGCAAACTCTGGGAGATAGTGAAGGACAGGGAAGCCTGGCATGCTTCAGTGCACGGGGTCGCAAAGAGTCAGACATTACTTAATGACTGAACAACAGTGCTGAAGCTGTCTGTGCATATTACCCTAAACCAGAAGACAGTGGCTGTGGGGAATAGCAATCTCCTTCATTTACAGAGGAGGGAACTCAGCCTCAGAGGAAGGAAGTGAATTTGTCCCACACGTCAGGGCTGGGACTAGAATGAACATTCCCCGTCTTTTCCCACTGTGAGCAAGGAGCATCAACATACAGCCCTCATTGGTCAGGCCCCCAGTGTCCTGGTGGGGAAGGAGGTGGATGGTGATCAGGGACCTTTCCCAGGCAAGTGTTTCTGGTAAACTGACTAAAGAGGTCTGAGAAACAGAACAAAAACTAAAGAGCCAGAATCTCCAAGACTCCGGTAACTTGCTTTAACTTCTTTTTCTCATTCTAGACACATGCTGACTTTCCTATTATGTAAACCTCAGGCGCTGCAACCTGCACACTGATGGTCGAGGCTGATTGCAAATTAAAGGCTATCTCTTGCCCCAAAACTTCCTTTTGTGAAGCAGCCAAGGGAGGGAAGGCAGCCTTAACCCATGATCGCCTCTAAGCCAGCTTTCCCAGCCCAAGAAACAGAGCTCAGAGATCGAGTTGAGACATGGTGTATCAAATCATTTGAAAACACACAGCCTGGGGCTGCCCAGGTGGCTCAGTGGTAAAGAATCCATCCGCCAATGCAGGAGACACAGGTTAGATCTATGATTCAGGAAGATTCCACACGCTGTAGAGCAGCTAAGCCAGTGTGCCCACAACTATTGAGCCTATGCTCTGGAGCCCAGGAACTGCAACCACTGAAGCCTGAATATCCTGGAGCCCGTGTTCGTAGCAATAGAAGCCACCGCAATGAGAAGCCGGCATCACAACTAGAGAGTAGCCCCTGCTCACCGCAACTAGAGAAAAGTCTGCACAGTACAAAGACTTAGCACAGCCAAAAATAAAGTAATAAATAAAATTATTTAAAAAAAGAAAGAAAAGAAAACACACCGTCTGAAGCAATGAAGATGAGATGGTTAACACACAGCCGTATGGTTATGCAGTCATCAAGACAGCAGCCTGGATTCCCTCCCACCTGGAACACTAAGAGTCTGGGGAGTGAGGGGCCCTGAAGCTTAAACCACATTAGCTTCAGGGATAATCCCAATGTGTCTCTCTGCTGCGTCAGCTCACTGCACTGCGAGGAGTTGTAAGGACCAGAGCTGAGGATGGCAAGGTGGCTAGACAGACTGAGGATGTTTGAGGTCAGCGCTCCTTCTGTTGAGGAGAGATGCAGGACCAGCTTGCCTGGCCACAGCTGCACTCATCCATTGCCTATGGAATTGCTGTTGAGTTTGCCTGATAGGCTGGAGCCAGAGGGATGCCACCAAGGGGTGATTGTGTCAGTCACGGTTTTTCTCTTTTTTGTATTTTATGATGCTTTGACATTTGGGGGCTTTGCAGACCTGGGGAGGGACTGCTGCTCTCAGGGTTAGCTAATTCCTCCAGATGACCCACAACTTGTCTATGATCTTGTCTTTGATATGCAAATAATCAATTCAGAGACTCTAGGCTCCCATAGTCTGGGACCCTATCCCTCTGCCCCCAGTTTCCCCAGGGCCAGGCAGTTAAAAAGTAGGGACTGTGTCTATAACCCGGAGCCTGCAGAAATTACTCAAACTATCCAATCCTCTGCCTGCTCAGTTTGCCTACCATTCCTTGCCTGTTTCTTTCTAGGAAAACTGCAATAAAGCCTCTTGCCCATGCTTTCCTCTTGCTTGTTCTGCCTCCTAAATTCCCTTGGTGCTTCTCCATGTGGACTGGCATGCCCGTTTCTAGGGATTTGTGAGTATAAAAATGCCTTCCTTCATACAATCATTTCTGTGTCTGCATGTCTCACCATGTTTGGCCTTCCTTGGGGCTTAAGTGGTAAAGGCCATCTGCCTGCAAATGCAGGAGACCATCTACAATGCAGGAGACAAAGGACATGCAGGTTTGATTCCTGGATGGGGAAGATCCCCTGGAGAAGGAACTGGCAACCCACTCCAGTATTCTTGTCTGGGAAATCCCATGGATAGAGGAACCTGTTGGGCTACAGTCCATAGGGTAAGAGTCGGACACAACTTAGTGACCTAAACACCATGTGTCTTACCATACCTGGTATATTTTTAAAGTAATGACCAATTTAAGACTCATGACTACTGAGTACCTCATGTACAGCATTAATATCTAGTGAGTTTTGGTGCCTAGATTGCATTTTACCATATTGTAGTATTTGATTAAAAAAAATGTGTTTTACCATGTGGTATTTGGAGTTCCAGTGTATCATACAGTGAATGATGAGTATTTGGGACTTCATGTGCTTCTGTGGTCTTCCTATCCATCCTTGCTGTTTAGCACACATGTGTTCTACTGATTTGTATATTGAACACGTCTCACTGCTAACTAACTAATTAACTGTGCTTAACTCATCTTCTGAGTTTTGAGTATGTCTCAGAAGCTATTTGCGTCTTCGGCATGTCTGCTTAGCATGTATGCTTGTCTTTCCCTGGTGTTGGCCTCGTCCTCTCCAGCAGGCGTGCACATTCTCGGTGACGCAGCCCCACACACTTTGAAAGGCTGTGGAACTGGAGTCTCTCCCCACCTGGTGCTGGCTTTGTCCTGCCAGAAGGGCCTTGTTTCCTCACGGCCTCTCACCCTGAGCTGCTATGCTGAGATTGAAACGAGCAAGGGGGCCCCTGGGTGGCTGAGGCCTGACTTGTTACAGGGTCACCTGGCCCCGGGCTGGTGCAGGGGCACAGAGGACCATGCAGAATAGTCACTGACCCACACAAATGTCTGCCTCGAGGGCCACTGGGGACTTGGGGGGAAGCACTCACTGAGCTGAGGTGCAACCTCAGGAGAGAGACAGGAACTGAATCACACAGGTGATGCCTGCTCCCCTACGGGGAGGGGCCCACCTGGGAGGTCCTTGGACCCTGTTTTGAAACCTTTAATCTGCCTGGCTACTTCTGTTAGTTTGTTCTTTCATGTTTAAAAATTGTATTTTACTCAGGTTTACTCAAGTTCTCCAAACTTTTTTTTTTCATTTTATTTTATTATTTTTTATTTTTGGTGGTGCTGGGTCTTCATTGCTGCATATGGGCTCTCTCTAGGTGCAGCAAGAGAGGGCTACTTTTCGTTGTGGTGGGTGACTTCTCATTGCGGTAGTTTCTCTTGTTGTGGAGCACAGGCTCTAGATGCATCAGTTTCAGTCGTCGAAACACGTGGGTTCAGTAGTTGTGGCCCACAGGTTTAGTTGCTTTGTGGCATGTGGGATCTTCCCAGACCGGGGATTATTCTGTCCCCTGCATTAGCAGGCAAATTCGTATCCACTGTACCACCAGAGACATCTTCTCCCCACTTTATTAATCAAAGACATTTATAATCAAAGACTTTCAAGTAGCACAAGGTAACCAGTATATCACACTCACTTGATGCAGTCTGAATCACACACAAAGCACAAAGCAACACAATGCAATTATACTGAAAATTAATACATGGCACCATCATTACTACTTTGAAATCCTTGGATACTCTAATTTCAGATTTCAGTTCATTTCAGTTGCTCAGTTGTATCCGACTCTTTGTGACCCCATGGACTACAACATTCCAGGCTTACCTGTCCATCACCAGCTCTTGGAGCTTGCTCAAACTCATGTCCATCGAGTCGGTGATGCCATCCAGCCATCTCATCCTCTGTCATCCCCTTCTCCTCCTGCCTTCAATCTTTCCCAGCGTCAGGGTCTTTTCCAATGAGTCAGTTTTTTTGCATCAGGTGGCCCAAGTATTGGAGTTTCAGTTTCAGCATCAGTCCTTCCAATGAATATTCAGGACTGATTTCCTTTAGGATGGGTTGGTTGGATCTCCTTGCAGCCAAGGGACTCTGAAGAGTCTTCAGAAGATTTACTCCAGATTAAATAGCACTTATAGCACTGGCTGGCAGTCCCTGAACATTTACTACATGCCAGGCTCTGTTCCAACAGTTCTGTGATTAACCTCAGTGGATTCTCACCGTTGCCTGTTGAGTGAGATGTGCTGTCAGTCCTGTGTTACAGGAGGACAGAAATGGGAACATATGTGGGTTAAACAGCAGCTGGAAACAAAGGAAAAGCAGATGCTCCCCTTCTTTCTTTCTCCTGAGAAAGGAACTGTACCCGAAGGTGAGAACTGAATCTTCCATTTGCTGCTGAGAGTGGTATTGTCTATCCCAGTGTGGCAGAATAAAATGATCTGCAGAGGTAGATAATTTTACAGAAGAACTTCGTGACTGCAGGATCACTATATACTCTGGGGAAATAGAAGCTGGACCATGATCTGTGAATCCTCTCATCTCTTAGGTCCTTTATCAACTATATATAAAGATCTAATTTTTTTCCAATTGTAATAAAATATTTTAAAACAGCAGCCCTTAATTTTTGTCTACTTCTTCCTTTCCAGCCCCTACCTCTGCTTCCTGAGCCTTAATATTTCCAGATATATGTGTGTCGAATGCAGCAAGCAATGTGATACAAAAAATCAAGAGAAGAATTCAGTTAAAGTGATCCTGAATGGATTGTTCCCATATGCAGCTGGCAGAGGCTCATGTAAATCCTCTCGGGAGCAACACAACTTCAGCATGGGCCTGAGGGAATGTCCTTAGCTAAAGTTCCAGGGAACATGAACTCAGCTTAAAATAAAATTATGAAGCACACAAAGAAGCAAGGCACTCTATGCATGAGCATGGAAAAAAGAAGTTAGCAGCAATAAGCACATAAAGATTTAGACACTGGATTTATTAGCCAGGGAATTTAAAAAGTATGTTTAAAGAAAATTAAGCTTGAAAGTATAAGCAGGGAGCAAAAGATTATTTAATGACTAAGAGGATTTGGAAAAGATTTAAATAGAAATCCATGCTAAAACATATAACTGAAATAAACTCAGTGGTTAGATAGAGTAACAGACTGACAAAGCTAAGGATAGAGACGGAAAACTGGAAAGTAGGTGCACTTATACTACTGCTACATATGCTACTCAGGATGCAGAACAGAAAAACTATGAAATGGGAATATATAAAAGGGAAGTTAGGAGATTCAGAGCATGGGGAGGGTGTAATAAAGTCTAGTTGGAATTCTAGAAAGCAATATTAGAATAAATGAGAAGAAATATTCAAAAGGATTATGGCTGAGAATTTTCCAAAGCTGTTGAAAGCATTGCTTTTCAGATGCAGGAAGCCAGAAGACTCTTAAGCAGAGTAAATAAAAAGTCATCTATACCCAGACAAGTTATAGTGAAACAGCAGACTACTAGAGGAAGAAATAGATATATGAACAAACCAGTTACTGGTAATAAAATTGAATAGAAAAAAAAATATTCCCCCTAAATAAAAAAGACTGGAACCAGATGCCTTCACAGATATTTGCTACCATTTAGAGAAACATTAACACCCATTCCTTCTAGCTATTAAAAAAAAAAAAAAAACCTGTAGAGAAAAGAATGTTTCTGAACTCATTCTATGAGGCCAACATCACCCTGATACCAAAAATAGACAAAGATACCACAGAAAAAGAAAATTACAGGCCAATATCACTGATGAACATAGAGGCAAAAATTATCAAGAAAATATTAGCAAATCAAAGTCAACAATACATGAAAAGGATCATATACCATGATCAAGTGGGATTTATCCCAGGGCTGCAAAGGTGGTTCAGTATCTGCAAATCAATTAGTGTGACACATTACATTAATAAATTTAAGAACAAAAATCATATGAGCGCCACAATATAAGCAGAAAAATCTTGTGATGAAATTTAACATCCATTCATTAGAAAAACTTTCCATGAAGTGGGTAGAGAGAGAACATATCAAACAAAGTATAATAAAGGGCATAAAAGACCCTGATGCTGAGAAAGGTTGAGGGCAGAAGGAGAACGGGGCGACAGGGATGAGATAATTGGATAGCATCGTTGACTCAATGGACACTAGTTTGAGCAAACTCGGGGAGATGGTGAAGGACAGGGAAGCCTGGCATACTGCATTTCATGGAGTCACAAAGAATTGGACATGACTGAGGAGACTGAACAAAAAAAAATCATATTTAATGGTGAAAAGCTGAAAGCATTTTGTCTAAGATCAGAAAAAACACAAGAATGCCCAGTCAGACTAGAAAGGCTTTGTTAATCATCCAGGGTATTCCACAGTGAGACCTGAAGGGTCACACTTAATAGGATGGCGGAATCACCCCAAGAGCACGGGCTATTGTGCATCTGCCATAAAAGCTTACAAACAAGCCTTGAAAATATCAACCTGATATGCAAACTATTTAATTGGCAGCCAGAAAAAAAAAGCCCTCAACATCCTTTAAAATACAGACCCTCAGGAGAGTAACATTGAAATATACAGCATTCAATCAAAAAATATTATGTTTGCCAATAAGCAGAAAAATGTGACCCATAACCAGAAGAAAAATTAGTCAATAAAAACACAGAATTTAAAAAACAAACCAGTCCAGGTTGATGCAGGAAGCAGGATGCTTGGGACTGATGCACAGGGATAATTCAGAGAGAGGGTGTGGGGCGGGAGGGGGGAGGTGGGGGTCGGGATTGGGAGTTCGTGTACGCTCGTGGCTGATTCATGTCAATGTGTAGCAAAACGAATACAGTATTGTAAAGCACAACAAACTAAAAAAATAAAAATTAATAATAATAAAAAAAAACAAACCAACCATAAATGAAAGATATGATAGAATTAGCAAATAAAGACTTTAATATAATTAAATAAATATGTTCAAGGATTTTAAGGAAAACATGAACAGAATGAGGAGAGATGGAATATCTCCAGAGATTAAAAAATATACTAAATGAAATTATTGGGATTTATACCAGATTAAGCATTGCAAAAGAAAATATCAATCAACATCAACAAATAGTAATAGAACTATTCGCATAAAAGCACACAGAGAAAAAGACCAGGAAAATGATCAGAGCATCTGACCTAGTGATAATACCAAACCATTAACATGGAGTTTCAGAAGGAGAGAAGAAAGGATGGGGAGTCAAAGGGAATAACTGCAGGAAAAGGTAGTTGAAGACATAATGGCTAAAATTGTTCAAGATTTTGAAAACTAAAGAAAACCACTGTATCACAAGAAACGTTAAAGGAATTCTTTGTGTGAAAGGAAAATGATGCCAGATGAAAACTTGGATCTACACAGTAACCCTGGAAATGGTAAATATGTGGATAAGTTTTAAAACATTTTCTTGTCATTTAATGTCTCCCTGAGCGGCTCAGATGGTGAAGAATTTGCCTGCAATGCAGGAGATCTGGGTTCGATCCATGGGTTAGGAAAACCCCGTGGAGAAGGGAATGGCTACCCACTCCAGTATTCTTGCCTGGAAAATTCCATGGACAGAGGAGCCTGGTGGGCTATCGTCCATGGGGTTACGAAGACCCCGTGTCATTTAACAGTTTCTTTAAAAGATAACCATTTTAAAGCAAAAGCAAAGTACTGCGTGGTTTAAAACAGATACAAATCTAAAAGGTATGAAAACTAACAGAGAGCATGGGAGAGAAGAAACTGAAGTAGCCTCTTTTAAGGTTTAACAATATATGCGAAGTGGTATGTTATCATTTGAATGTAGATAGTTATAAGTTAATGATGTGAGTTGTAAACCATGAGCAACCACTAGAAGCAAAACAAACTCAAAGACATATGAACCTAAAACTGCCCTAGAAAAATAATCTTAAAAAAATCCAAAGACAGATTGCTAATAAAGCAAAGTAGATTACTAAAATATTCTATATAAATTCTCAAAAAAGTCAGGAAAAAGGAATAAAGAAACCAAACAAACAGAAAAACACACACACACACACACACAAACCCAAAAACCCACAGGACAAGTGGTTAAAAAATAGCTAAGTGGTAGATTTAGATGAAATTATATTAATATTTGCATTCCCTGTGAATGTCTAAAAACTCCAGTCTAAGAAATTGTCACATTGAGATAAAAATGTAAGATTCAATTATATGTTGTATGTAAAAAAGAAAAAAAAAAAACACCCACTTTAAACATAATGACACACAGATTGAAAATAAAAGGATGGAAAAGTTAAAAAACACTCATCATAAGAAAGTGTGGTTATATTAATACCAAAGTAGACTTCAGAACAAGGATTATAATAGGGATAAAGAAAGAGATTTTTGTCATTTATGTGTACAGCAAGGAGATCAAACCAGTCAATCCTGAAGGAAATCAACCCTGAATATTCACTGGAAGGACTGATGCTGAAGCTGAAACTCCAGTATTTTGGTCATCTGATGCGAACAGACAGCTCATTGGAAAAGTCCCTTATGCTGGGAAAGATGGAGGGCAGAAGAGCGCGTCACATGAGATAGCTGGACAGCATTACCGATGCAACGAACATGAACTTGGGCAAACTCCAGGAGATGGTGAGGGATAGGGAGGCCTGGCGTGCTGCAGTCCATGGAGTTGCAAAGAGCCAGACATGACTGGGCAACTGAACAGCAACAATAGTACTGTATAATAGTACAAGAATGAACCCTAAGGTAAATGGGCTTCAGTTAATAATAATGTATTGATCAGTTTGTCAGTTCACAAATGGCTGCACTAACATAAGATATTAATAGTAGGGGAAAGTGTGCAAGTGAGAGGAAGAGTATATGGGAACTCTTCGTTCTGATCAGTTTTTCAGTAAATTCGAATCTGTTTAAAAAATAAAATCTACCATTTTTTTAAAAAAATGGAAAAAAGTGAACTGTATTTTTTATATATGGTGAAAAATGAGTCAGAAAATATAATTAGGAAATAAAAGATATCACACTGGCAGGGAAAAATATGAGGAACCTAGGGATATAGCTAACAAAATATTTAATACAAGAAACCCCTTTATGGAGGAAATTATAAAACTTTATCGAGAGACACTAAAGATCAGTATCCTTGGAGTGATGGATCATGTTCTTAGGTAAAGACTCAATATCATAAAGATATTGAGTCTTTACAAATTGATAAATAAATTCAATGCATTCCAATAGGATTTGCACATGGGTATGTAACTTGAGAAGTTGACTCCAAAATATACACGGAAGAGTAAAGGGCCAAGAGTAACCAATAACTTCCAGAAGAATATGGGAAAACTTGCTTTACCACATATTGAGGCTTATTATAGAGCGTTAGTAATTAAGGCGGTGTATCATTAGTGGAGCTAGTAAATAAACCAATGGAACTAGAGAGCCCGGAAACAGGCACACGTGTATATGGAAACCTGATTAATGGAACTGGAACTTGTAGATCTGTGGGTCAAGGATAGCCTATTCAGCATATTGTGTTAGGGCAAATAAGTTATCTTTACAAAAAAAAAAAAAAAAGATAACTCACACACACCCAAATCAGTTCTGGTTGGATTAAAGTCTTAAAAAAGGAAACATTAAAATATTTAGAAGAAAATGTACGAGAATATCTTTCCAATTTAGGTAGAGAGATGGATTTCTTCAGATTCAAAAAATATTTACCACAGAGAATATTATTGTGTAGTCAATAATATACTTTAAAACAAACTTGTTTTACCCTGAAGATAGTGAAAAGATAGATCTCAAACTGGTAGAAAATATTTGTAGCACATAGAATGTCAAAGACTAGTAATTAGAATATGTAACTATTTTCTACAAATCAGTAAGAAAAAGATAAATAACCTAATAGAAAAATAGGCTAGGGGCTTCCACGTGGCTCAGTGGTAAAGAATCCGCCTGCCAATGCAGGAGACACAGGTTTGATCCCTGGGCTGGGAAGATCCCCCATGCTGTGGAGCAGCTGAACCCACACACCACAACTACTGATCCTGTTCTTGAGAGCCCAGGAGATGCAGCTGCTGAGCCCAGACATCGTGGGGCCTGTGCTCCGCAACAAGAGAAGCCACTGCAATGAGGAGGTTGTGTGCCACTAGAGAGTGGCCTTTGCTTGCTGCAACTAGGGAAAAGTTTGAGCAGCAACGAAGACCCAGCACAGCCAAAATAAATATATTTTTTTAATAGGCTGAAGATAGGACAGAACTGTCACAGGGGAAAAAAAAGTCCCAGAGGCATAGATTCTTATCTTAATAATAGTCAGGAAAATGCAAATTAAAAGCATGGCTAGATGCCAATTTATGCCTACCAGATTGGCAAACATTGAAGAGTTAGTCAACATAAAATCTTGGCAAGGGTGTGGAGTAAGTGGAATGAATGAAAGTCTTCTGCTTGTGGGAGTGCAGAGTGTTATGGCCACCTTGAAATCAACAAATTTGGTGCCCAGTGTTGACAAGATGATACAAGGACTTTCAGATGATTTGTTAAATAATATATCTAGCAGGAGTTTTGATTTTTCCATCATGCTGATAGGAAAAAGGTGCCATGATCCTCTTTCTATCTGTAAGAGTTTTTTTTTCAAGTATCTGTAACTTTTAGGAATATTGGGATCTCACTTACAACATTATAATTGTCAGTGAATTAAGTAAGACAAGCAACCAAATATAGGTTTCTTTGGAGGTTATTTTCACATCGTGGTTATTGTCACAGGATGTGGCAACAACTTCTAGTCGTAGAAGTCTATGTGGACTCTGCTGCTCTGAGTTGCAAGACACATTCTGTTGAAGGTTCTTAACCAATCAAGCGATCCTTTGAATGACTTTTGTGATGTTGAGTGTTGTCTTCCTAGGGACTGTGTGGGAGCTGAGCATAGCTCTTACCTCTGAATAATGAAAAAAATACTTTCCAAGCCCAGGCTCTGAAATTTCATTATATGATATTACAAGACAATAACTAGCCTGTGGAGCTCTGTTTGACTAGTAGATGAAGAGAAGACCGAGTAAGATTTTATTTAATGAAAGTGCAGTAAGAAGAGTATATTTTTTCCCCTAAAAATTAATACAGTTGAATGTGCACATTCCCTCCAACTCTGCAGTTCCTCTCCCAGATAAGTGGAAACCCTCCCCCATGTTCCCTCCAACCTCAAAGTTCCACCCCTAGAGGTACCTTTCTATCTGAGCAGAAGGTATGTCTTAAACAACTTTCACAAGAGCATTAGGGCTGTTTCAGTAAACAGCCCAAATGTCCATTAAAAGTAGAATATACATAAAACTGTGTTATAGGTACACAGCAGTGAAAGTGAACTGTAACTGCACACATAAATATGTACAAATTCAAGAAATATATAAAAATTTTTTAAATCACAGGAGAACATATACAAAGTGATTCCATTTATAAAAGTTTTGAAATAGGTAATACCAAATAATATACTGTCTAGGGATGCATAAGCGGGTATGAAAAACTGTTAAAGACGGGAATGATTAACACACGGTTCAGGGTAGTGGTCATCCCCTCAGTGGAGGGACAAGGAAGTGACTGTGGAGGGAGATGCAGCTTCCTGCTCATGTTCTATTTTTTCAAGTTGAGTGGTGGGTACAGGGAGGTGTTCATCAACCAAAATATTATTTACGAGTGAATGGGACTTGAAGGTGCGTGAACTTTTGTTATAGAGAGAAATCAGGAAACATTGCCCTGCTAGGGATGCGGGAGTGAAGGAAGAGTTTATCTTGGATTGTTGGTTTTAGCTGAGAAAGCGTAGAACATGTTTTATGCTGATAGAAATGATCCAGTGGAGAAAAGGAAACTGATGTTTCAAAGGAGACAAGGAAGCTGGGGCAAGGCCTTGAGAGATGAGGGTGGGACCTGGTGATACAGGAGGATTGGCTTTTGGAAACAGTAAGGACGTTTTCCCATTGTAACATGGAGAGTGACTCTGGCTTCAAGCTCTGATGAGTATGTAGGTCAAAAAGTTAGAAGTTGTGAGATAATAGGAAATAATATGTGTTGGTCCTTGGCCCCGATTCCAAGAACAGAGCTCCTAGAACCCTTGTAAACTCCTGAATGGTAAGAGCACCAGGAGCAGCTTTTGTTCTGTTGAGGCCACTCTGGGTGGGCACCTTATGGCTCCTGTTCTCCAGAAAGACCAAGCCACGACTGCATGCACGCTTAGTTGCTCAGTTGAGTCTGACTCTTGGTGACCTTTATGGATTGTAACCCGTCAGGCTCGTCTGTCCATAGGATTTCCCAGGCAAGGATGCTGGAGTGGGTGGCCATTTCCTCCTCCAGGGGATCTTCCTGACCCAGGCATCAAACCCATCTCCTGTGTGTCCTGCGTTGGCAGGTAGATTCTTTACCACTGAGCCACCTGAGAAGCCCCAAACCATGATTAGAAGGTTGGAATCTTTTCCCGTCATCCCTACCCGAGAGGTAAGAGGGGCTGAAAATGGAGTTAATACTTACTCATCCCTAAGTGAAGAAGCCTCCATAAAGTCCCAATAGTATGGGGTTTGGAGATCTTCCAGGTGGCCGAACACATCCACATACCAAGAGGGTGACGCACCCCGGCTCCAAAGGGACAGAAGCTCCCCCCGGGCCCTGGATACTCTCAGACCTCACCTTGTATTTCTCTTTATCTGGTTGTTCATTTGTACTTTCTAAATCATATCCTTTAATAAACTGGTAAATTAAAGTGTTGCTCTGAGTTCTGTGTGTCACTGTAGCAAATCAAACTCGAGGGTGTTGTGGAAACCTCTGATTTGTAGCCAAGTGAGACAGAAACCGTGGGTAACCTGGGGCCCTACTGCTAGTGACTGGCATCTGAAGTGGGGGGCAGTTTAGTGGGACTGGGCCTTAATCTGTGGGACTGATGCCATCTCCAGGCAGATAGTGTCAGAATTGAGGTGTAGGCCCACCAGCCTGTGTCGTGGAGAACTGCTTGGAGAAAACCCCCACACATTTGGTGACAGAAGTGTCACCAGTAGGGTGTTTTGTGTGACAGGAAAGGAGAAACGCAGGGGACGAAGAACCTCCCCCAATACTGAGGTCAACTGCCCATTTTTTTTTTTAATGATCTATAGGATCAAAAATTTTATTGCTGGGTTCAAATTTTAAAATATAAATATTCATAATGTATTTACATAATTTTAAAGGTCACGTTTTTTGTTTTTTCTCAAACCTTTTAAAGCATATACATACAACCCGGGTTATATTTATAATACATTTTAAAATAATACATGTTGTTTTATCTTACTGGTCACTGGTTTTAATATTTTATATTAACTTAATATTTATCAAACAATGGGCAGTTAAATAAAACATTTAATATTGGACATTAACTACTTAAGAAGCATGTTCAGCTCAAGCTTTAATGTATTTTAGGTCATTATTCTCCGGTATTTAAATTTTTCTCTGCTGTTGACCTATTAGTTTCTTACTCCCTGAAGGACTCTTTTATCACAGTTATTATTTATTGACATAAACAGTGTGGTGGAATTACAAACATTTCTATTTTTTTAAAAAGCAAAGTCAAATCCATATTTTAGCTGAGGCCACATATTTTGGGGCCTATTTTTATTAAAAAAATTTTTTTTTCCTGGAGTAGAGTTGCTTTCCAATGTTGTGTAAGTTTCTACTGTATGGCAAAGTGGAAAAGAATGCATTCCTGAGCTGGAAATGAGAGCAGGCCTTGCTTAACCTTGGGCTTCCCTGGTGGCTCAGTTGGTAAAGAATCTGCTTGCAATGCAGGAGACCTGGGTTTGATCCCTGGGTTGGGAAGATCCCCTGGAAGAGGGCATGGCAATGCTTTCCTGGACAATCCGCATTGACAGAGGAGCCTGGCTGGCTGTGATCTATGGGGTCGCAAAGAGTTGGACTGACTGAGCAATTACACACACACTTGCTTAACCTTAGCTTTTCCCTTGGCCTTGACAAGATAGAAACTATTCACACTTCCCACTGTAGGAACAAAGTATAATCCTCTTTGGCAGGATCTTCCTTTCAGGGAAACTATCAAAGAGACAAGCTCGAGAGGGCTCAGCAGTTCTTTGGGTTCAGAATCCATAAGGAAGTAGCTGCCTGCCTCTAATTTACTTCTTGCAATGCATAGCATGGAGCATTCATCTTTATTAGCACAGACTTCTGCACACTGAGAACAAGGTCAGTATCTGGGTGATGAGAACTTCGGGAGCAGATAATGGGAGAGTAAAGACCATTGTCCCTCAGTGTATTTGGCATCCTTTCTACAGGTAAGACCGGTTGCTTTACCAGATTGGAGTTGGTAGTCTACTAAAAACCTATTTAGACTTGGGGGAAGCTCCCCTTTGGCTTCTGTCCTTGAGAACAAATGAGTTGTAGATCATTCCTAGTTGGCAGAGAGTGAACCGGCATTGACAGATCATAAACGGCCACCATTATTATTTTTGGCTGCATCACGCAGCATGCAGGATCTTGGTTCCCAACCAGGGACTGAACCTGCACCCTCTGCAGTGGAAGCGCAGTCTTAACCACTGGACCACCAGGGAGCCCTAGCCCCCACTTGTGAAGTTTTTGAGTTTGTGGAGGGACCAGGTACACAATGAAGATGGGGGAGGGTTAGGTTGGAGGTGCAGAGCAGAATAGGTTTACAAGAACCTAGGAGCACCGTCACCCAGGCTCCTGCTCGCTTGGTGCTTCTAGACAGGCAGTGTGTGTTCAGGGATAGCGGGGGCCATTCCCCCACAGTTGTCTCCCCTGCACTCCTGGCAGAGACTAGAGGGCATATTCTCCCTCCCCAGCTTTGCCTCCATCCCCTAGAAGTCGGGGCTGGCACTGCTGCCTGGGAGCATGTGTGGTTATGCTTTGACTGTTAAAGAGCTGGTCCATGGACCTAAAGTTCAGCAGGAATACATGAGAGTAAAGTACACGCAAATTCAAGAGGTATATACAATGGAGAAGGGTGCATAGTGTCTCTGCAGAGCAGATGGGATTCTCGGGTTTAACAAATAACGTCCCTATTGGGTGTAAGAGAGACTACAGAATACACTGTTCCAACGCGGGGAACAGAGCCAGGTGCTTCTAGACAGGGAGTGCGTGTTCAGGGGGGGCCCTAGCCTTATCCCCACCCGTCTAGAAGTACCTGTAATCTGTAAATGGAGTGTAGCTTTTAAAACTGTATAAACAAAACAAATTTAAATAAAAATAGTACACCCCCCCCAAATATGTAACATTTGCAGTCTTCTGGAGGTCAGAAAGCACTATAAAACATTTCTTATAAAAGTATTTTTTAATAAATTGATGTATTTCAATGTTAACACAATAGCCCAATGCTATATCAAGGTAGCAAAAGTGAAGATTCCTGGTATTCTTTCATATAAACACTATGAATGACAGTACATTTGCATTCAAATTCACAAGAAATAATCTTCAGGTTCATGAAGATTCTCCAACTGCTGTAACACCTTTCAAACAGTGAAGATGTGTATTGACTGGGTAGACAATCAGTTTAATGAGTGAACTGCACGCTAAACCATACTGAAGGGAAGGGGTACAACGGCAGTATGGCCAACTTGCTGAACGGAACCCAAGCCTTTTAAACTTGGTCACTGAAAGAAAACACAGCATGTATCAAAATTACAGAGTATCTTATAGAAATGGAGCTATAGGACGACACACAGATGAGAACCCTGAAGCAGTGAAAATGTTTCTACCCGTTTTGTGATGGAAAGAAGCCATGGATACAGAGTCCCGTAGCTGTCTGTAGGGTTGAATCTCCTCATACACACAATACTATCAATTGGCGAAAACCAGAATTCCCTGCTCTGTACAAATGCTGGTGAAGGTAACTTGCACTATTGCTGTGGGTCAGAGCAACAGTGGGCTGGATTTCAGGCGTCAAGTGGAGGCTCTCTTTACTGCTGCATCACTGCCTTCTACCACTCCCAGGCCACGCTTTCCAAAACTGATGCCCCCTTCTTAGGGTTGAAAAAAAGGAAAAAGCGAAACCAAAGGGCACTGAGAACAAACAGCAGAAACCAGCAGCTCCTGACTCTCTTTATTACTGTCCAACCCACCATGAGAAATGCGTTTCACTTGGTTACAGCTACAAAGAGAACATCTGATGCCATCGTATCACATGTATCTTAATGATCTAGTTTTTTATATAGGATTTTTCTTAACAGAGATCAGGTTGAGAACAAGAGGCTTTTCCTTCAAGGGCAAGGGAAGGTGGCTAAATGCTAGTTAATTAAATGCATCCTCAATTTTGAACTGCAGTGAACAAACGGACTTAAATGAGATTTTCTAAAGACACTTATTTTCTCAACCTCAAGTACAATTAGACTGCCAACAATCTCATGTTCAGAACTTTATCTGCTGATTCTACAATAATTGGCCTTTTAGGCCATTATTTATTTTTACTAAGACCCTTTACACTATTTTTAAACCCCAGTTGCTGCAGATGAAAACAAATACAACAAAATCACAATAAAATCATTTGTGTGCTGAGGTGCTGGAATCTGGATGAGCAAAGGTAGACGGTTCCTGGCTACTCACCAAGAAGTGCCTAAACAATGGCCACTCCTTCATGGGTGTCGGCAGCACAGACTTAAAATTGTGTATATCTGAATGTATAAGAAAAAAACTGGAATCCACCAGATTATTTTTAAAAAATATCCCAAGCAAACTGCACTAAATATTTATCACTAACCTGAGTTTTAGGTTAGGATAGGACTCTTCTTTGAGTGAACTGATTCACTATCAGAGTCTTTGCATTTTATTCTCAATTTCACTTTTAGACCTGAACTGAGACAACGTCTCATAAAGATCATATATTCCTTTCTGGCCCATCTCTTAAAACAAGTGCTCTGCCCCTCCCAAAGAACTGTGAATAACTCATAAAGGCTTTCCTCTCCAGAAGCAGAACAGTCAAAAGCGTGATTAGGTGAAGTGGCTTCATTTTCCTCGGTCAAACCCAAGGTTTATTTTCCCTATGAACAGGGTGTGCTTTATTTGATAAAACGACTCAAAATCAGCTTATGGAAAAGTTAAAAATGTAGTTTACTGAAAGATATGTATCTTTACAAAGAGTAATAGCAAACAATCCCATCTAGAAGTTTAAATAAATGTAGATGATTTTAAAACTAACAATATATATAAAGCTGAAGTCACTGCCTTGGATAATTTATACACTGCATCCAATATTTTATATAGGACATTCATTCTTAAGGCAGAAAAATTGAATCTGACATGTAATGACTTGGCTCTTACATCCAAGGGTCAAACTGGGAGTAGACGTGAGCAGACAGATTCCTTGCTAATAAGGACATACCTGTGGTGACAACTTCATTCTTAGAGTAGGTTATGTAAGACACATACATTTGGGAGAACAGAAAAAGATGAAGTCTAAGACACATAAATATGTTTCCCACATGAGGTCAATGAGACTAGGCTTTCTATTATGAGGTGAAACTACTCCCATAACAAACTAACAAACTTCAACATAGTCTCTCCAGTAGGGAACATAAAATGCTTAAAACATCCAAGTATTCACTTTTTGGGAAAGTGTTCGTTTAGACTCTAGTTTTCAAGATGTAGTATAAAAGGTAGCCTGAATAGTTAAAAGCAGTTGAATGTCAACTCACACTGCTACTCAGAAGGCTACCACTTAGGATACTCCTGCCCCACATACAAAATCCTCTGCAGGGAGGATATCGATATATACTAAAATAAAAATGAAGCCCCCCCTCCCCAATGCATGTGCAAAAACACTTGTTACCAGCAAGAATATCTTTAACAAAGAACATCTTACTTACAGAATCAGAGGCATCGAGGCCAGACTGACACGAGAGTGCACCACCCCGTGGAGGTGGACGGATATTTGGGATGAAAGCAACCGTTCAGCGGGAACCTTGGGAGATGTGCTACTCGGAGTGGAAGGCGCGCTAAGAGCACCCGGGCTCGGGCACCTCCCACGCAGACCAAGGTCTGAGCCCTTAGGGCTGTGTGTGCTCCTTCACCTCTGTGCATCCTGGTGCCCAAAGGGTAACAAGAACAAAGACAAACCTAAAAGACAATTCTTAAGCAGGTCACGGTGACTGTCACTGTGTAAGTACCTTCCTCTGTGCCTATGATGTATGCCGTAGCTCGGGCAAGGGTCAGAAGTGTACAAAGATTACCTGCCTAAGTTCTGAAGACATGATTTTCTTCTTTCATGGTGGCAGAAGTCCATGCAAGATTTGTAAACAGTGATACAAAATACTGTAAACATAACTTAACAGAGCTTGTATAAAACAGAAGAAGTAAATCCAAATTTACAAGTGGGTAAAAAAAACAGAGGGCAGCTTCATACAAAGTTCTCCCTCCTGCGCCAAGTGATTTTTTTTGTTTTGTTTTTGATTACAAATATAATCCTGAGCTGAAAAACTGGGATTTGGGGGAGAGCCATCTTTGCATACAAAATATCCAAAGGACGTTTATTCTTTTACTTTTCTCTAGCGATAGTCAACTGCCACAGACAGTTCTGAATGTGTGGCTTTGGGGACGTTCATAGCTTGGTGTGGCGCCCAGGTCTGGGGCCTGCGGTGGTGCTGGCCATGGAAGCTGAGGCTGCAGCGTCCTCTGCTTCTTCCAGAGCTTCGTCCTGGAGCTCCTGGCTGACACTGGACTGCAGGGCTGCGGGCGTGAGCCACTCCTTTGGGAGGCAACTCTGTAGAAAAGGTATACAGGAGCTGAAGTAGGCGAGCCGATTGATCCAGCGAGGAATCTCTTTCCCACAGAGAATCTACGGGGAGAAGCATAGCATTAGGTGAGAGACTGAGGTTATGTGGTCCGCTGCCAAGGAGTGGAGGGTCAGGGAGGAGGTGGATATGTAGAAAAGCCACTGTTCCATATCCTTTGGTGCTATTATTTCCAACCTTTGATGACAAGCCGCTCCCTAACTCAGAAGCCTGGGGTCTCCCTATTGTCAGTTCTGTCCCTTCCTTTCTGAAAAGCTTTGCTAAGCTGCTTTTTTTTACATGTATAAAATCAAGCTAATTCCATTTGGTTCCTTTCTTTCTTTGCTCTTTGCAACTGCTTGGAGATGCTTGTAAAAGTATTTTGAACACAAAAGAAAAGACGTGTGAAAGAAGATATTATTCAAGTAACAGGAGCTCCAGGCAGTTCTCACCCTTATCCTTAGAACTTGTAAGCTTCATCTTTTTCCAACTGCAAATAGTATGAACTAGGTCTTTTACAACACTAACTTTATTACCCTCCTTTTCCTTCCATAGTCGAAACTGGGCTTAACTAGGCCATGCTTTATTGTCCCTGTGGTGGTGTTGCCTCCAAACACGTCAAAGATTATAATCATTGTAATAATGATAATTATGATCCAGAAGTGAAGTATCAGCTAGTTTAGCTTCGTTGGTTTCAAAGTATCTTACGTCCCAAAATTAGCTAAAATGTAAATAAGCTGGCACTTCTAATCAAGCAATGTGACATTTTAGCCCTATGCCTTAACGGCTTCATTTAAACACTATGTCTCTGTCTTAACTACAAAGCTAGAGGGTGGTCTCTCTGGGGGGAAAGTAGAAAGTTTTGATCATTTTTTATTACATTGCCTGGAAGCCCTGAGAAGCAGACAGTACTTAAACATACTTGAAGAATGTGCATGAAGTACATCTGGGGGAAAGCTGAGCAATGACCTTATATTATTCCATTCCTATCTGTTTATTCTGAAAAACACAGGCAAACAAGTATGCCATTATATTTTATACCCAAGACAATTAGGGGGATTTGTATATTTGAAGGTTACCACAGAAGTGGTGACTAGGAATAGTTAGGTTAATGTAATAAGCAATTGTTGACTATCCAAGTGGTTTTCTTCATTCTCCTTCCTAAATCCTAATTTTATTTCTCCATGTATGAATGTACTTCATCTCAACATCCAGAGCTGGCGAGATTAACTTAAAACCGAGTTCTGTAAACTAAAGCCACCTGTTTTTATAAATACAAATCTTACTGTGACACAGCCATGCCCCTTCATTTTTATGGCCTATGCTTCTTGGGCTACCACGGCAGAGACAGAATGGAATCCAGGAATAGTAGGCCACTGGCCTGAAATATTTACCATATGGCTCTTTCAGAAAATGTATGCAGATCCTTGATCAGGCCAATGTCTTTTAATAACCTTTGAGTCAAGATTCATAAGTCACTGAGCACTGTAACTTGAATTCTTAAAATGAAATAAACTGTAGATAATAGGGTATCTGTGATACTTGTTTTAATTACGTATACATATCTAGATCATGATGTAAACTATATTTCTTACTGTGGAAAGTGATCAAAAAATTGCATTTAAGCATCAATTTGGTAATCTCTCTTTCTAGGAATTTACTGAAAAGAGGTATGAACAGGGTTACTAATTACAGCACTGTTTGTAATAGCCAAAGACTAAAAATAACCTAAACGTGATTAATAGGAAACTGACATTTTGGCACATCCAAACAAGGAGTATCATTCAGCTGTTAGAGAATAAACTCCATGCTACAATGTTAAGTGGGAAAAAAAAAAAGTAGAGAAAAGTATGTATAGGATGCTCCCCAAATATAATGGTGGATAAGCACAGAGTAAATTATCCACATTCCCATTCTAAAAGGGAAAGCATGGAAGGAAGGAATTATTAGTCCTAAGCAATTCCAAAATCTGACTGGGCAACCTCCATTAGGTTTCAAGGCTTGGGACTAATCCTCTGTGGTCCTCAGTTCTGTTGTCTGGGCCCATGAAATCATCCTTTCTCACCAGCCTGTTTCCTGCCTATAGAATTTGAGACTCCAAGTGTCATCTTTCATTTTGTCCTTTTTCTGTCCCTTTTATTCCAAGCTGGCAGTGTTTCTACTAATGTAACAACCTCAAAAATGTTGAGTTTCCTGTGTACATCATGGGATTCACTTTACGAGATATGAGGTTCCTCTACAGATCTCTCCTGGAAGATTCCATTTCTATTCCTGATTTCCCAAGGTGGTTGAAAGGATCCAGGAGTCGAATCTTTAATCTCTTCACCAGCAGTTACCCAGTCACATCCTTGGGCCTTCTCTTTACAATATGCTTTCTTAACAGAAAAGCCCCTACTTTTACCATCTTTTCCACCTGGACAGGCTGAACAATTCCAAATCATTAAGTTCTGACTCCTTTGTTGCTTAACTTTTCTTTCCTTATTTTATCTTTGTTCATTTCTTTTTTTCCTTCTGTGCATAAGAAGAAAGAATACCTTGAACACTTTGCTTGGAACTCTCATCAGCTAAATATTCAAGTTTAATGTTTACAGTTCTGCTTTCCACAAAACTGCTGGACAAAAATCAGCTAAGTTTCCTGTCACTATATAACAAAGATTTCCTTTCCTCTAATTTCCAATAACATGTTCCTTATTTCCTTCTGAGCCCTCACCAGCAGCACCTTTAATATCTATCAGTATTTCTGCTAAGTCTGTTCAAGGTAGTCCGGGTTTTTTCTATCAAACTCATTACTGCTCCAGCCTTTACCAATCACCTAATTCTGGGTAAAGGTACTGTTATAGTAGTGGCCCTCTCTAGGTACCAGCATCTGTACTGGTTCCCTGCAGCAACTTTAACAAACTATCGAAACTCAGTGGCTAAAACAATTCAATATTTTCTCTTACAGTCTAGAGGCCAGGGAAGAAGGGTGGAGGGGAGTGGATATTGAGATGTTAGAAAGCTATGAACACATTTTGTTTTTTCTTTCTCCCACATTTGACGGTGGAACCATGAAAAGACTTTATAAACACAAAATTAAACAAAAAAGCACCTCCCAACCAAAAAGAGGATCAATGAAACAAGGACCCTGTATAGTAAACTGGTGGCATAACCACACAAGAAAAAAATGTATTTCAACTATAAAACACTGTTACTTTTATTGAGCCATACTCTAAAAATAGAACTGCAAAAAACTTCTACTTTTCAGCAGTCATACTGTTGATGGCAGTGGTTATACTATTACTCTAAGGTTGTGGCTCAGACAGTAAAGCATCTGTCTACAGTGCAGAGGACCCAGGTTCGATCCCTGGGTTGGGAAGATCCCCTGGCGAAGGAAATGGTAAGCCACTCCAGTACTCTTGCCTAGAAAATCCCATGGACAGAGGAGCCTTCCCACATTTGACGGTGGAACCATGAAAAGACTTTATAAACACAAAATTAAACAAAAAAGCACCTCCCAACCAAAAAGAGGATCAATGAAACAAGGACCCTGTATAGTAAACTGGTGGCATAACCACACAAGAAAAAAATGTATTTCAACTATAAAACACTGTTACTTTTATTGAGCCATACTCTAAAAATAGAACTGCAAAAAACTTCTACTTTTCAGCAGTCATACTGTTGATGGCAGTGGTTATACTATTACTCTAAGGTTGTGGCTCAGACAGTAAAGCATCTGTCTACAGTGCAGAGGACCCAGGTTCGATCCCTGGGTTGGGAAGATCCCCTGGCGAAGGAAATGGTAAGCCACTCCAGTACTCTTGCCTAGAAAATCCCATGGACAGAGGAGCCTGGTAGGCTACAGTCTATGGGGTTGCAAAGAGTCGGACACAACTGAGTGACTTCACTTTCACTTTCAAGGTTGTTTTAGGTATGCTGCTGCTGCTGCTAAGTCGCTTCAGTCGTGACCGACTCTGTGCGACCCCATAGACGGCAGCCCACCAGGCTCTGCCGTCCCTGGGATTCTCCAGGCAAGAACACTGGAGTGGGCTGCCATTTCCTTCTCCAGTGCATGAAAGGGAAAAGGGAATGTGAAGTCGCTCAGTCGTATCCGACTCTTCGCGACCCCATGGACTGCAGCCCACCAGGCTCCTCTGTCCATGGGATTCTCCAGGCAAGAGTACTGGAGTGGGGTGCCATTGCCTTCTCCGTGTTTTAGGTATAGAAGGATTAAAATGAATGGGCAATTATGTTGTTGAGAAATGGGATTTTATACCTGGCATAGCAAAGTACAGATATACTACTGATAAGGTTAAGTAAAAATCCTATAGCCTGAATTTTAAGTAGAAACATCACTGCTACTGCTGCTGCTAAATCACTTCAGTCATGTCCGACTCTGTGTGACCCCATAGACGGCAGCCTACCAGGCTCCCCGATCCCTGGGATTTTCCAGGCAAGAACACTGGAGTGGGTTGCCATTTCCTTCTCCAATGCATGACAGTGAAAGTGAAGTCGCTCAGTCGTGTCCAACCCTCAGCGACCCCATGGACTGCAGCCTACCAGGCTCCTCCGTCCATGGGATTTTCCAGGCAGGAGTACTGGAGTGGGGTGCCACTGCCTTCTCTGAGAAACATCACTATGAATCTGTAAAAAAGACCTAGCTCTGTCTTCTGCAGGAAAAAAAAAAAAAAAACCACCTAGAAACTATCACCCTCGCACTAGCAAGGAGCAACCCTAATGCCCAGATTAAGACTTCTAAATATTTACTAGAAGGAAACAGTTCTGAGGTAGGAAGTATATAGATGAGCCTGGAATATTTCTTATGCAAAAAACCAAGAAGGCTATTAAAGATGAACGAGGTCAGGGTGGGATGAACTGGGACTGACATATATACACTACTATGTATCCAACAGGTACCTAACGAGGACCTACTGTGCAGCACAGCGCACACTGCTCAGCGCTCCATGGTGACCCAACGGGAACGAAACCCAAAGGGGGATGTATGTATACATATAGCTGGTTCACTTTATTGTACAGCAGACACTAACATACGTAAACTCCAATAAAAAAAATTTTTTTTAATTAGCATCATATCAAAAGACTCAGATGCTGACTTAAAGAGAATCCCACTGATAAAAAAATAGGACAAGGACAGTAACTGCACTGAACTGAAATATATCAATCATTTTTGAATCTGGGGATGGGGAGGGGAATCTATAGTTATACTACATTCTGAAAAAAATCTGTTACCTTTGGAGAATGCTAGGGAACTGTATCAGGAGTCCCCAAGACCATCTCCAGGTTAGATGATTTGCTGAGGGGACACACAGGACTTGGCATATAGTTGTATTCACAGCTATGATTTATTACAGTAAAAGGAATACAGAATTAGCAGGAAAAAAGCTACAGAGCGAAGTCCAGAGGAAATCAGGCACAAGCTTTCAAAGGTCCTCTTCGTAGTGGAGTCACATAGGATAAGAAACTGTGACAACACATGCGGAATGTTTATTACTAGGGGAACATGAGAGACCTAATACCTAAGGTTTTCATACAGGCCTGGTCATATAGGCACCCTTTCCTAGCATGTACGTAGACTCCCAGAACCAAAGCAGTAAGTCACACAGTCACTCAGACAATCCAGGTACAGAAGCCCTTAACCTGCGGGAGTCTGGGGCAGGTGGGACCCTCCTGAAAACCAAGTTCTTAGAGGTAGCCAAGGATGACTCTGTATGCAGGTGTTTTTAAGGACAGCAGTCTCCGCGGTGCTTTGTTAACTTTTTTCGCACAGTTCACCCCTCAGCCAAGCTGTCACAGTAGAAATGATCAGAGGACCCCCTGTGACCTGAGACAACCGGCAGTACTGAGCTCAGCTGCACTCTTGAGAGGTGCCACACTTAGCCAGTTGAAACAAACTCCATTAAACCATCAACATTTAAGTTTCAGTATGAGCTTTCCTCATCTGGTCTAAGGTATCAATTTAGGCACAGCACAATGCTGGCCAGTAAGCTGAAGTTGACCTGAAAGACTTTGCAGGGCCGAAGCAATGTCATGATAGTCAGGGTGCGCACAGAAGAAGGAAAATACCAGAGGGTACCACCAGTAAGCAGCTCAGCTTACGAGGTCAGGGCACTCTCAGCACGGCAAACATGAGTCAGGCAGCACAGGGTTAACAGGGCCCCAGGGTGCTTTCTCACTATGCTGAGCACTGTGGGCCTGTTACAGACAGAATATCTGTATCCCCTCAGAATTCCTGCGGAAATTGTAACCCTCACTGTGTTGGTATTTGGGGGTGGGGCTTCTGGGAAGTAATTAGGTTAGGAGTGGTGTAAGCAGCCTCATAGAAGAGATGTGGGAGCTTCTGCACTGCTTCCACCAGGTGAGGACACAGTGAGAAGGCGGCCTGTGGACCAGGAAGCAGGCCTCTCGCCAGGCCCTGAGGTCAGCCAGCTCCTAGACAGGGGACTTCCAAGCCTCCAGAACTGGGAGAAATAAATTCTTATTGTTTACAAGCCACCAGTCTACAATATTTCGTTGCAGCAGCCCAAATAGACAGGACCCTCTGCTCCAGGGTTTCTAATCTAGTCTGGAAAATGAGCTGCATCTTGGTTCAGAGGGACTGCCTGAAGGCACTCAGTTCCAAGCAATTCTGCCTATATACGATGTGAGGTGATCAGCCTCGTGAGTGTGGAAGGCATCTGCTCATGCTCGGTGTGGGGAGTGCAGGAGCGAGGGCCCCCTTCTGCTGTCCCCAAGCCAGTGCTGTCACTGTGATTACAAGCTCAGTGGCCTGTGTGAATTCAAAGTGCCTGCAGCAGCTGAGGCAGGCAGAATGAGAAGCTCTTCCTCAGGGAGAGGGAAAAGATTCTAATGCCTTCACCCATCCTGGTCTCCTAAGGGGCCAGGGTTTTCTTCTGTTGTTACAAAATCAGTACGTCACATTCAGCAATTATAACTTTGTATTAAAAAAAAAAAAAGAACCCCCTACTCTCCCCCAGACCTTTTGTCTGGATATGGAAGGGAAGTATATATGAGGAACAGAAGAGTTTTCAGAGGAAACGTTTTTATATAATTTAACCAGCTAGATGCATTATGTTAGGAATCAGTCAGGATTAAATCCTGAATTTCCAGAAAATTTCAGATTGGGTTTATATAGCCAACACCTCCCTTCCTCCTAGTTATTTATTTAGTGAATGGTCTAGAAAGATCCCTCTGATTCTGGGGATGGCTACATGTGGTAATCAAGCTACTTTATTCAGGTGGGTGCTCCAGGAGACAGGTGGGAGAACAGCAGAGTTAGGTGAGCACTCCGTTGCTGCAAACTGCAATGAATTCTGATACTCAATTCTGATACTCATGAAGGGGCCTGCACTGAAACATCCCCGAGATGGGGTTGAGAGTAAGTTCTGTTAGGGGTGGTCACAGGGCAGAGGGGTCACAGGCCTGCTGATGTGCTCTCCCCTAACTGGCAGCTTTCAGCAACAATCACCAAGTCAGCAATGCAATCAGTCTCTGTCTGAGAAACACAGAGCTGCTCAGCAGCTCATTTCAGATGGTCCCGATGGAGGAAGAGGCCCTTTCTGTGGACCCCTGCAACACGGTCAGTCAGCATCCATGGCATTTATCTTACAAACATGCCACTGGTCCTCAGATAACAACTGGCGAGGCACAGCAACAGTGTGCTGTAGTCCTGTTTGGAAGCTATGCTGGGGAAGCCAGGAGGGCAGTGAAAAGGGCCAGCTAGCTAAGCAGCTCTGCAGAGAAGGTCACTGAAACTGCAGCTCATTTTCTCCTTTACAAATTTCACAATTCCTGTGTACTTGATGTGGCCACTGAGACCATCTGCTAAGTGTCAGAAAGCTGGGAAGCGGTTTCAAGTGCGATTTAATCTCCAGACCTTATTTTATAATTTTTTAACTTTCTTCCCTCCGTTTTCTTTTTTAAGGTCCTTTAATTTGGATCTACTTTTGGTTTTCTGCTTGGCACCCAGGAACTGAGAAGGCAAATAAGTGCCTGTGTGATTACTGGCAGAGTAAAATTTCTAAGAGAAATGAATCACTTATTAATAAGTAAGAGCCAGAAAAAAGTTGAAGTTAGCAACTAAAAGTTAGGAAAAGAGAAATCTTATTGGCTAAGAAGTGGAAGTCACTTAGGCATTAATTTTTTATGATTTTTTTCCCCAATCCCCTTGGCATTAATTTAAGTGAAAATATAAGGCTATAATAAAATAAATTAGAATAAGAAGCGAATCATTATTGTACTCACTCTACACACTTGCTAGGTCATGACTAGAATTACGATTTAAAACTGTGCTGACTCTAAATGAACTTATGGTTGAGAGTCAGAGGCGGGGAGGATAGTAAAGGAGTTTGGGATGGACATCTACACACTGTTGTATTTAAAATGGATAATCAACAAGGTCCTCCTATATAGCACAGGGAACTCTGCTCAATGTTATGTGGCAGCCTGGATGGGAGGGAGAGTCTGGAGGAGAACGGATACATGTACATGGATGGCTGAATCCCTTCGCTGTTCACCTGAAACTATCACAACATTGTCAATCGGCTATACTCCAATACAAAATAAAAATATAATTAAAAAGAATTGAACACATAAAGTAAAAAAAAACCCAAACTATGCTGACTCTAAAGTTACCAACTTTGGAAAGGTCACTTATATATAAGAAATAGTTACAGAAAAGAAATAAAATATCATATATTACATAATGTAAAAAACAGAAAAAAAATAACTTGCTAAATATACTGGGACAGTAAGTATATGAGTAAATGTTATTTATTTGAAGAACTTTTAGAATAAAATTTACCTCTGATAAAGCCGAAGAAAAGTGATTGCAATTTTTATGCATCAAATGATAGGCATTGCCTTTGTATTCTTTTCCCAATTCTTCCACATTTTTTCTATATCATCTTCTAGGAAGTCAGTGCTCCCTAAAACAACAGCTTCTCTTAAAGAAAAAAAAGAAAAAAGGAAAAAAGAATATAGCTGTGTGAGTTATATTATAGGCATGCTTAAAGACTTATTTCCAGAAATGCTTATTTCCAGGAATATTATGATGGATGTTTAACAAAGCAGGGTTAATGTAATAAGACTAAATGAGGTATTTTAATAATCTGATTATTTTAGTTTCTACTTTTTAAAAGCAATGAACTCTTAAGTATACCACTTGTAAATAATACAAATGCAAAATAAGTCATTTCCCTTATTAAACAGTATTATATTAAAAATGTAATATCACAGTTATTTTTATTACTATTGCATTAGAATTTACTACAGCACTAGATCCATGCTGCAAATATTCTTGCTTAATTACAGCTGCCATCAAATGGCTGGTCATAGTCTCACTTAAAAATAATCTTTTAAGTTATCTGCCACCGGGCTGCAGTGAGATCAACTGTCAAATGACTAATTTTTTAAAAAGGCATAAAAATAAACCCATTCTAAACAATACACCAAACCAAAATACAAACCAAGCCCCCCTACCACTTCTAGATTACTATCCTGGAAATGCAATAGACATTATTCAACAGAGAGTACAATTTTAGTCAGATTCAAGTTAGAATCCAAGAAAGCTGACAACACTCAGAAAATCCTTTTATCTAGGAGTTTTGACAAAAGGGAGACCTAACAGATGGACTCAGGCTGGCATTATAGCACTTACGTGTGTAAATATTTCAAACTGGTTATAGGCTAACAGAAAACTTAGTAGTGATAAAAGGGTACAGCCCTATACTGAATTTCAGTGTTATGACCTCATTTCATTATTTTTCACTTGGAAACTATTATAGGCCTAGAAGTTTCTTTAAAACTCCTTGAAACTAAGATTCTAAATATCACTTTAAATATAAAACTTAATTAAGGAATGACAATTTGATTATCAGCATTAGCAGTAGGTTTTCGGTGCTTTTTACTACTCCAAGGCTCCAGAGTACACTCATATCCATACATTTTAGACATTTTAGGTCTATCAGGGCATATAATAACAATACTTTCTTGGCTAATCTATTCGGATTATTTTAGTTATTTCAAGTTTATAAATAGTGTCTCTTTCACTGGGAAAATGAAGAGATTTTTAAGAGTGTTAGGTAGGTCACAATCTTTCCTCCATCTCCCTCCAAATAGGAGACTGAGGGAAGCAATCATTAGATAGGAAAGTCTGTTAAAGCAAAATCTTACATTAAGGTAAAAACATTTGTAAAGCAGACAAAATAACTTTCACGGGTCCTCAATAAGAGCAACAGACTAGCTTTTTTCAGGCACTTTATCTGGCTGATTACTATCTTTACACAACAACTTAGATTTGATTTTAAAGCGTTAGCAACTAAAACAACATTGAAGAAACATTTTAATTTCCTGTATTTTTTAATCTACAGAATGAATTCTGTATGCCTGAATACAAGTTTTGGCATCTAAGACAGTGTAATAAAAATTATCCTCCCTACTTACTTAAATTTAAATGTTTCTCCTAGTTCAGAAGCATTTCCTGGGGAAATTTCAAATATTCCAGAAAAGGGATAAGGATGGCCACCATAAGCAAATTCTGAAAAGAGAAAACTCATGATTCTTAGTATTTATCACATAAAATTTAACCAGTACGCTGAATTAGATTTAATAAATGATGAAGATAATAATGATACCATCTAAATATTTTTTAGTAATGCTTTCACAAACATCTCATTTAGCTATTACTTGTATAGAACAGTTGACACAAGACTTGAAACTCTAATAAAAGATGCTCAAAGGTAATTTGACTTCTATGTTTACTTTATAATGGCTAGAGGAGAGTGCCTAACAGTCAAAAGAGAAAAAAGTTCCTGTGTTTCCCTATCACGCCAAAGTATATAGGTGGTCAGTTCAGTGTTGTGCCATTTAAAAATTAAAGTGGTCAAATTTCAAACCTGTATTTTACTGGAAAAACTGTCTAATAACAATGAGTTTCAAGGTTCTTGGGATTAAGACTCTTGGTTTATCTTTTGATTAAGAATGAAACATTAGGAAACCAGAAAAATGGAATTCAATCCCCCTCATTCAAGAAAAAATCAGCTGAAAAATTAACATACATAGCCACTGACACAGACACACACACTCCATAGCACATCTGTAAGCGAGGAGACAGCAACTTGTATTACAGTGAATGTACATCCAGACTGATCAGATAAAAACTCTCATCCAGAATAAAAATGAACAATGGTTTCAAATCAGGAAGGAAATAAAATTTCTGGTGACAATTATGGTATGAGATACTTTGGTATTTAAGTGGAAAATCGTAGTAGACTTAAAGAATTCTAAACAAATGCTGAAATTAATATTGTCACTTAAATTTATTAAATATAATCTTAAAGGTTTTAGAACAAGGCATGGGAAAGAACAAGGCAATTCTAAGTTTACTTTTGATTCAGATCTTTCATATGAAACAACAATAATGTAGAATAAGAAAGTATTTAATTCTGAAACATACAACTTTTTAATAACAGAACTTTATAAAACACTGTAGATAAGGTTAGATATGGAAAAATCATATTTTGATGTTTAACATTCTCAATTATAGTAAAATTGTAGGCCCACTTATTCGTCTATTCAAGAAGCAATAATTCACTTTTAGGAATGTAGTTGGTTCTGGTTTTGCTCTTTTGAATCATGTTTCTAATTATTCCTAAGTCATTTTATGAATGGAAACAATGATTAGGCAGATAAAAGGAAAATGGACTAGTATATGAGAATACTTGGGTTCAAGTCTTAGTTTTGTTAATTAGCAGTATGACTTTCTGCAGGTTTGAGCTCTAGTTTCTTCATCTGAAAAATGGATGTCCCATGCTACAATCTACCTCAGAGTAGTGTGGTCATGTGGTTCCAAAATCTATGGCACTTTAAAAACTGTAACATACCACTCAAATTCAGTTAAAAACGAACATTCATGCAACTTTGGCAAAAGCCACATCAAACAGGGAGCAAGCCCACAGCTACAATTTCACCTGTATCAATACACCAACCACTGGAACCTTCAACACAAACCCCTCTGCTTTCTGGTGGATGGCAATCTTTCAGGTAAAATGGAGCTTATATGGCAGATTTTTATAGCCAATATTTAATATGGTACGCTGAACCACAGTAAAACAACACACTGACACATGTAATCAATGAGCCTTTTCCTTGTATTAGCTAAGCTGGTACCACGGGGTCGCAAAGAGCCAGACATGACTTAGCAACCAAACAATGACAAATGTAGTCTTCAGGGGTAACTGGGAGGAAACTGCAGTGGCATAATCTAAGAGGTCACAAAGACTGCCCAGCTGAAGCAAATAAGAGCATTTCTGCTACAGGGTGAGCTTATGATTCAAACTAGTATATTATTACAACCTTGGTGAAATCAGTAATGTGACCTGTCTTATGAACAACATTCTACTTAAAACATGGTCAAGAGATTATCTTGTACCAAGAGAGAGAATTAGAACAAAGGAAAAAGCTGTTGAAACAGAGCTGCTTGGTTTGAGTGGTTCCAGCTACGTTTATCATAATGAATGGTAATAAAGAATAAAAAGGGCTCAATTAATGACAAAGGCCATCACTCTTAAGCAAAAAGCAACATGTATTCAAAGAGAGGATTTGCTCAGTAACATTTTTAAACTTTATAACTATACATTTGTAGGTCTACAAAAACAAGTTACAGAAATTCCCTCAGGAAATTGTATTTCAAAATTGACGTTCCAGCATCAATCCTTTTCCAACCAAAATGATTATTTATATCATACTATCTTTTCAAAGTGCAAAGTTTCTTAGGAAGGTCAATATAGATTAAGGCAAAACTGTGATGATATTAACAATCTCAAAAGGAAAATATTTTTAAGACACTAGATTTAGAATAAAAGATAACCAAATCAATGTACATGTGTGTACTTTGAGTACTTTCTCCTCAAATACATTCAATTTGGGGCATTTTTCCAATATACAGTATAAACAAATATGGGGAGATTTTCCCCTATTTCTACAATAAAGTATGGTACTTTAAAAAAAAAAGGGAAGAGCTACAGTCATGATTTTGCAACCCCTTTAAATGAGAAAAATCTTCAGAAAGTATATTTAGATTGTGTGCACACATACCTCTGCCATATACTTCAATTCCTGAATGAAAAACTCCAATTCCGATGGAAGAGGTGTATTCGTTCATCCAGTACTAGAGGGGAAGAAAAGATTCAGTATATTTTTCATTTATAATTCAAATCCACTTATAGGAGGCTACTATTTCCTGAATCTTTTACTGAATATTTAGGGCTTTCTAACCCTATTTCTTGGTATTTTCCTTACAGCTCTGAAGTTCCCATGATAACGGCACATTCAGCCCTATCGCTGTGCCTTTGATTGTTCCATATAACATATGGAATGCCTTCCTGCGTCAAAATCAAAGTAACTCAAAGTGACAGATGCTCGGTCATGTCTGATTCTCTGCAACCCCATGGACTGCCTACCAGGCTCCTCTGTCCATGGGATTTCCCAGGCAAGAATACTGGAGTGAGTTGACACTTCCTTCTCCAGGGGATTTTCCTGACCCAGGATCAAACCTGGGTCTGCTGCACTGTAGGAAGATTCTTTACTTCCCTTTACCAGGGAAGCGCAACAATCTCGTTAGCAATCAGAAAAATGCTGGTTAAAACAATAAGCTAACATTCTTTTTTTTTTGTTTGTTTGCTTGGCTGTGGGGCCTTAGTTCTCCAACCAGGGATTGAACACAGGCCCTCATCAGTGAGAGCACGGAGTCTAACCAGTGGATGGCTACGGAACTCCCTACCAGTTTTTTGTTTTTTTTTTTAATCTTTCAGACTGGCAAAGATACAAAACATTGCTAATACTTAGTGTTGGTAAGGATGTCAGAAGATACTGCACAAATGTGAATCAATGACAATTAATTATCCATTCCACCTCCTGGAAGGCAGTCTACAGAAATGCTTGAACATCTGCAGAGACATGTCCTAGGATATTAAATTCAGTTATCTATAGCACTAAAAACTGAAACCATCTAAATACCAGTAGGAGAATGGTTACACAAGTGATGGTAAATCCATATGATGAACTAACATACAGCTACTAAATAGAATGAGTTACTATAAAAGGGCACTAAAAATATACCTAAGACACATAAAGTAGAGACACCAGGTCATCATACACCACCTGCAGCAAGATCACATTTTTCTAAGTTAAACAAATAGGTCCTGTGTGTGCGTTTACAGGCTAAACATAAAACAAAGCAAACAAAACTACCACCAATTACAACAAAAGAAAGTTTGAAGCATTACAGATCAAACCGTTAACAGTCTAGGGGAAGGGAGAAGCATAGCAGGGGGTGTGAACACAAGGGTGTAAAGAGATATATTCACTTCTGACTCCATACACTTCAAGATTGTTTTTCTCAATTTTATGAACTATGTATATTGGTAATTTTTATAATTAGAAAAACGTTTACCCAGATCTGTTTGTTCAGTGGTTTCCTGCCAGCCAACTTCTAGGACTTACATTGTCTTTTCCAACTGAGAAATCTCATTGCTTACACTGTTTACAACCAATAATTTGATCTACTATCTAACTTCCTTAACAATGGCACTTACAGGTTTTTGTTCCAGATGCAGACAGCTCCTATGAAAAGTTACCTTTTCTCTTTTTATGGTGTGAGCACCTCTCTTTCAAAATAGAATATTTTTGAAAAAGAGAGAGATACATAATAGATGTTTGCAATAATCAAGAGATTTTAAAACTTTTAGTAAACTGAACATTTATTTGCATTTAACATTTAATATCACTATTAATTTTAACAATTTATCTTTTGTTGACCAGTAAATAGCCTCCTCAAAGTGCTTTTATAATAGATTTCTATAATGGGAATCTAAACGTTTTATTAAGAGAGAAAAAAGTTTTCATGAAAAAACAAAAACAAAAACCCTGCACAATGACTTTTGGCCAGAAGAGTTAATACAGGTTTAGGAGAGTGGGGGATCCTAGACTCAGAAATCTTTTACTCTCTGCTCTTTCACAGTTGTAATAATCTCCTCTATAGCACTTCTGTATGTTGCCTGGGTATATATACTATCTATACTACTTTGGTCTGAAATTTCCCTGCATTCAAGACTTTATGTTCTAAATACAAAAGAATACGTTTCGACACATTCTATAAATTGGAAAATCAATAAAACAAGAGAGAAATCCATCACCCAAACACCTGGTCAGTCCTTTAAAGTTTACCATGAGAGATGTGACCTCCGTAAGGCTCTGAAGAACTGCGGAGACACTGTCATGAGCAACGAGCCCGACAGCTCTGCAAGCGGCAGTGCTACCTCCACACACACAGAGCGGGGCCATCAGGCCAAGGGTTTCGGCTCAAGGTTAAGGAAGCCTGCAAGTTGCTAGGAAAAGGATTTCTTAACCCAGAGATATTTCTCTGAACAGTATTAAAAAGCAGACGTTAACCACTCTTAACATTGTTTCCCAAATGCTCTGTCTCAATATTCTGTGCCAGGCAGGAATTAACGCTGATGCTTAACAATGAGGGACTCAACAGTTCTTTGCATTTCAAGTATCTTCTATTCCTAGAAAGGGCCCCAAAGGTAAGAGTTATTTTCTGGATTAAAGTAACTATTTACTAGTTACAGATCTATGACTAAATATTTTTACTGACCTTAAAAAAAACAATTATAAAGAATACTATGAGTAATTGAACACTAACAAATTGGATAACTGAAATGAAGAGAATTAATTGCTGGGAAGACAGAGTACTGAGGCTGAAGAGAGAAAATTTGAATTGATCTATAATTAATGAGAATGAAGAAAAGAGAATGAACTGGTCATTTTAAAGCTATCCTGAAAGAAAAGCCTACAACCAGGTGATTTGGTGCTGGTGGTAAAGAACCCACCTGCCAATGCAGGAGATGTAAGAGAAGTGGGTTTGATCCCTGGGTTGGGAAGATCCCCTGGAGGAGGGCATGGCAACCCACTCCAGTATTCTTGCTTGGAGAATCCCAGAAGAGCCTGGTAGGCTACAGCCCATAGGGTCGCAAAGAATCCACACAACTTAAGCTACTGAGCATCCACACACCAAGCATTTAAACAAGAACACTAATTCTTCACAAACTTCTCAAAAGACAGAAGAAAAAGGAACATTTCCTAAGTCACTCTATGAGGCCAGCATTAATTGGGACACCAAAACCAGACAAAGACATCATAAGAAAACTACAGGTCAATCTCCTATTAATACAGATTCAAAAATCCTCAAGAAAATACTAGCAAATGGAATTTGGCAACATGTAAAAAGGAACATACATCATGACCAAGTGACATTTATTCTAGGAACAGAAAGTGAATTTAGTATCTCCCCAAATCAATTAATGTAATATACCACATCTCTAGAAGAAAGGACAAAGAATCCAGTGCTTTCATGATCAAAACACTCAACAAACTAGGAATGTAAGGATCCAGGTTCAGGGGTCAAAACTTTGTCTCCTGCACTGGCAGGCAGATTCTTTACCACTGAGCCACCGGCTTGTTGGTTGTCTGTTTTAAACATAGCAGTGTGACATGTCAATCCTAAACGCCCCATCTATTCCTCCACCCTTGCCCCCTGGTAACCATATGTTCATTCTCTGTTTCTGTTTTGTAAATATGCTTATTTCATATATATATTTTTATATTCTGTATATAATACATGTACACACACACATATATATAATACTCTGTAATATAATATAATACAAGTGATATTTGTCTCTGGCTGATTTTACTCAGTATGATAATCTCCAGGTCCATCATGTTGCTGCAAATGGCATTTCATACTTTTTTAACCACTGAGTAATATTTCATTGTACATACGTAAAATGTTACAGCAGTTTTGGAAAAGCCTGGTGGCTCCTCAAATATATTAAGCCTAGAGTTACTATGCTTAGTTGCTCACTTGTGTCCAACTCTTTGTGACCCCATGGACTGTAGCCCACCAGGCTTCGCTGTCCATGGGGATTCTCCAGGCAAGAATAATGGAAAGGGTTTCACTCCCGGGTTTATGCTCAACCATATGAAACACATATAAAAAGCTGCATCGATGTTCATAGTAGTAGTATTTACTATAGGCCCAAAGTGGACACAACCCAAATGCTCCTCAGCTAGTGAACGATAAACAGTGTGGCATACCTTTATTACATTATTTCTCAACAAAAAGGAAAGAAGTTCCTGATGCATGCAGCAACTGAATGACTCTTTAAACATTATGCCAGGTGAAATAAGTCAATCAAAGTGTATGATTCCATTTATATGAAATGCCTAAAATAGGTAAATTTATACAGACAGAAAATAGATTCGTGGCTCCTTATGACTGGGAGGTTTGCAGAGAAATCGGGAGTGATCGCTAATGGGTGTGGGATTTCTCTGAGGTGATGAAAAATGACTAATATTGAATGGGATGATAGCTGCACAATTCTGTGAATGCCCTAAAATCCACTGGACTGTACACAAAGGGCGAACTGTATGATAAGTGAGCTATGGCTCAATAAAACTGTCTAAAAATGCTGCTGCTGCTGCTGAAGTCGCTTCAGTTGTGTCCGACTCTGTGTGACCCCACAGATGGCAGCCCACCAGGCTCCCCTGTCCCTGGGATTCTCCAGGCAAGAACACTGGAGTGGGGTGCTAGGAACAGGAGTAAAAGATCTACTAACTTGTACCAAATGGTAAAGAGTATATACAATTTCCACAGTTGGCAAACCGAAACAAAAACTCTTCTATAAATATCATGAATCCTCCAAGGACAAAATTTCGTTCAGACAGAATACATACTTTGTTCCTTTAAAAAAGTGTAATTTGGCATTATAACAAAGTTTCCTCTCTGTTAGCAAAGTGAGAACCAAGAAATTCTTGAACAAAAAAGTTTCCATTTTCCTGTCCTTCTTCTACAAAATAATCCAAAATATAAACTTTAGTAAAAGAGAAATAAAATATACATATTATGAGTATGGGACTTGACGCCTCCCCCTGCTTCAAAGTGAAAAGACTATTAGCTACTTTAAAGAATTTCTAATGAAAAACTCAAAAGATGGTCCAATTAGTTCTTAAACTCTTGTTGTTTGTCATTAAGTCATGTCCGATTCTTTGCAATCCCATGGACTGTAGCCTGCCAGGCCCCTTTCCTAGTCAAAAACCTTTAACTAGGTTATTCCTCAAATTACAGATTGCCTTCCTAATTTCAGACAGCTGCCTTCAAAAACATGTGAAAAACAGACTGTAAACAAATAACATATCAAGAACAGAAAAAAACTGGCAAGTCCCTGGCAGTCTAGTGGTTAGGACTCTCTGTTTTCACTGCTGAGGGCATAGGTTCAATCCCTGGTCAGGGAACTGATATCCCACAAGCTGCATGGCATGCCCCCCAAAACAGAAAACAAAACAGAAAATAAAACCCCAAACTCTAAATATATATATGTATTCTCATCAGTCACCTCTCATCTATGAACAGCGGCACATTACTGAAGAAATTAAGTAAATTGGATGTTTCTCCTTGGTGTGATTTAAAGACTTTTTTTTCTGAATGGACTCCAAAGAAAAAGAGAGTAAAACTTCCACAGAGAGTCCGTCAGCGTGAGAAATGCTCTCCAAATGTTCCTGTTTTCTGTTAGGGCTTCCTTGCTCTATTATTAGAGAACATGCCTGGAAGGCTTATGACTCTTTAAAACTGGGCAGGCTGCCTGTGGGAGACGAGCGTTTAATTCAAGGTCAGCAAGCCTTATCGAGTCCTTCTGCCTCAAGTCCTGCCAAGGCTATGCAGACAATACGGAGGATGCCTATCTTAAGTGGAGATGCATGATATAACTATAAACAAACAAAACACACACAGCAGTCTCTCGGTATCTGCAAGGGACTGGTTCCAGAATCCCCCCAGACTCCCCAGTCCGAGATGCTCTAGATCCTTATTTGAAACGGCATGGTAAAGGCAGCCCCCTGCATCTGTGGATATGGAGAGAGCTGATTGTATATGAGGACTTAGTCTTTTACGGAACGATTTTAGCTGTGAAACCCCCCCTAAAATGACTTGCTGTGGGGACTTACTCATGTTGAGTAATATTATTGTCTCACAGTTTAAGATTTATAGCATGTTTCTCAATGCGCCTCTAACTTGATTTTCATCCTTTGTCTTTAAAAAATTATTTACCTACCACTGCTGAAACATTTCACACGGTATCTGTAGAATAAAAATCGTCTCACAAAGCTCAACAGAGCTTCTCAAACTCACTATGTGGAAATTCATGCTTTTGTAGAACCATGAAACATTGATATTTTCCAACAGAAGATGTATTATAAATATGCAACATGAAATCACAGCCAGGAACATGTATCCATGAAAAACAAACAAACAAACCAAGCTGTTGAATTAGACGTGATGGATGTTAGCGAGATTTTTGTTAATTTCTGTTGGATATGTCTTCATTGATTTTGTTGTCTAAGTAGCAGCAGATGCCAAAAGTTTTAAACTTACATATTTGAGGAAAAAGGACAATTGTATTTAAAGGCTTAGCTTTTTATTTGAATTGGGAAAAGACCACTTTTGTTTCTAGAGTTGGGTTCAAGTCTAAGAGTATAACCAGTATTCAGAGACTAGCTGAATATACTGCTCTGAGACAACTGCAGAAGCTGGGATGAAGCGGTATATACATAGTGACACTGGGGCCAGCCTGCAGAGAAAGTTTACCACACAGGGCCGTGTGAGGGCGGAGTGACGTGGAACACGGCGGGTGACCCACTAAAGGAAGCTTTATGTTCAAGTTTACCCAGCGCTGACAACCATATAATCCCTGAGGGATTATATGACGATCAGATGCTTTCATTTGAAAGTTGGTTTACAATGTGATTCTTCTCAAACTCTTCCCAATATACCAAAGGAAAACAGTAAATGAGCCAGCTGCTACCACAAAACAGTCTCTCTCAAACCATGAAACAGCAGCAGAGTTACCACAACATGTCCATGTCAACCATCTACTAAGCTATTTGGTTAGCTTCATCTAACACCATCGTCCCCTTAGGATCCAACAGGAAAGCTCACAAGATCTCTGTGTTCCAGTTTGGATCACAAGAACATTGTTTCTATCATCTTAGAATTTACTTCAGAGTTTACTGCTGGATAGAAAAAGGCTGATCCAAGCATTAAAACGAACAATGCTGAAGCATCTGAACTATAGTGGAAAGACACTGGCTGAGTGTCAGGAGATGGGGCTTCTTTGCCTTGGTTTCTTCACAGATATTTGGTAACTTTTTTTCAATTTAATTTCTATTTTATACTGGAGTATAGTTGATTAACAATGATGGGTTAGTTACAGGTATACTGCAAAGTGATTCAGTTATACCCATATAAGTATCTATTCTTTTTCAAATTATTTTCCCATTTAGGTTATTTAACACAATGTTGAGTTCCCTATGGTATACAATAGGTCTGTGTTGGCTATCTATTTTAAATAGAGTGTATATGTCAATCCCAAACACCCAATCTATCCCTCCCTGACTCTGACATCTGGTAACTTTTAAAGGTTCCCAGTGTCTCAAAAAGAGACACTGATTCCAATTCACACCCTTGGTTCAAATTCTCACTTCACTATCGACTACTTGTGTGACCTGCGGAAAGATACCTATCCTCTTTGTCCTTATTTACAAAGTGGGGATAATAAAGAGTCTTCCACAGAGGACTGCTATGAGAATTACATACATTAGTATGTATACACTACTTAGAAGAGCACTTGACCTACAACAGACACCAAGTGTTAGGGGCAGCAAACACATATTGGTAGGATTCTCCCCTCATATGCGGTTCCACACACTGATAGAGGGTTGGACGCACATGTAAATAGCAGATTGGTTCTGGCTATCTGTTAATTCTCAGAACTTCCAAGATTTGGGAGTTATGTCACATTACCAAGAGCAGTGACTCACTAAACTGAATGGAAAACAATGGCAGAGTTAATTCAACTCTGCTTTAAGATACCAATAAGCAATTATTTATCTTCTTGAGAGGTACAGATCTAAGTAAAAGGTCTCTGTAAGGCAGTGGTTTTATGAGGTTCTTATATAGTCAAGAAGGAGATGAGCAGAGGACTGGAGAACTCATTTCACTTTGGTTAGGACCTTGACAGCCTTGAACATCTTAAGTCACAGAGATGGCAAGTAAATGAAGAGAAGAGGGCCAAGGAAGGACCGCTAGAACGTGTCTAACCCCCTCTGATACCTGCCAGGGTCACTGAGGGTTAGAAGGCTTATCAAAATATTCCACAGTATTAACATAAAACGAGGAAACAATTCACAGAAAAATCATCATCTTGAAATATATGGGAAAACAATAAATACATAAATAACTGCAGCTAATTTTGAACTCAATCTTGCTTCAATGCAAAAAATTGGCCTAAATATTTCCATTTATTATTTCTAAAGCATTGTTTACACAGCTGAACTGACTACTATATTACAGTCATATGTTTAAATGTTAAGTTCTTCTGATAGAGAACTTTCATTAAACTTCACTTTAGTCAGTGGTTTGTTTTATCAACTTAATAAAATGTTATGCTTCCTGCTTGAAAGCAACAACTATGATAAATGCTATCTCCCTAGTCTGGAACTTAAAACATTTAATATAATCACTTAGAATCTGGGTCTGATTTCCTTAAAAGGCATATTAAATAATATAAGTATAAAGTATGACTGTTTCCCCTAAAAACTAGAATCAGTGTTCATGGCATTAAAAGTAAGTAATTTACTTTATTTCCCCCAAAAGGTGTTTAGGACAAGATATTTCAATTACTGAGTTAAAAATCCTAAATAAACTGTGACAAGTAGAGACTGTAGCATAATTATTATAGTGCCTTCTCACATAAAATTGTTCTTGATGTTCACACTGTTAAGCTACCTTATGAAGTCTTTTGGTACCAATGGATATATTCCAAGATAATCTTACCACAAATGCTACTTAACAGTAAATCATATTAAATGCTTTCTATGGTGCTTTAACAACAGGCTGGTCATAAACCAGAGACAATAAGATTACACCAAATGAACTGAGATTTTCCAATATTTTTTTTTGATGAAATCATGAATACCTATCTATGTCTGTTAATTTGCTTTATAAGAATTATATAGTATAGATGCTATTTTATTACTATTCCAATCTCTTCAATACCAAAAATATTATCTGATAAGCACATGGCTGACTTTCTCTGCCTTAGGGAAAAAAAAAATTATCTACATATCAAAAACATTTTCATTTCAAAATTATTTATAAATTGTTGGTAACAGTAATTAAGGTATTACACCTTAATCTTCTGGAGTATGTAATATCTCCTGATTATGAAAGATTTGCCAGTAATCTTTTAGTTAATAGGGTTTTACTCTCAAGTCTCAGTTCTGATGATAAAATTTAAAGTTAGCCTAAGACTGACAGTGTAGTCAAAATAAACATATGCACTAAACCTCTGGCCAAACTTCCTTGTTTGCTGGGACAGTCTCCGTTTACATTTGCTTCAATATAACTATTTAGACTGCATCTTCCTGATAAAACTTAAAGTTAGCCTAAGACTGGCCTTCTTAGGGACTGTACTGAGTCTTAAAAGCTCGTAAGTACTGTCCTGATCTCATGAGTGTGAATATGCCTGACATGATATGAAAGTGAAAGTGAAGTCGCTCAGTCGTGTCCGACTCTTTGCGACCCCGTGGACTGTAGCCCATCAGGCTCCTCCGTCCATGGGATTCTCCAGGCAACAATACCGGAGTGGGTTGTCATTTCCTTCTCCAGGGGAATCTTCCCGACCCAGGGATCGAACCCCAGTCTCCTGCATTGCAGGCAGACACTTTAACCTCTGAGCCACCACGGAAGCCCTCTGACATGATATACTGGCATGATAATATATATATACTGACATGATAATCTAAAAAGCAAAGAAAATGTGGTGACATGTATTTTGTACAAGGCTGAAGTTTCCTCCTCTTTATTGATTAGGCAAACTAATTCTCAAAAACAAATTACTATGTTTACCAAAAGATCCAATTTCTAAAACCCACAACAAGCTAGATACAAGATGACTCTGAATTAAGTTATTTAAAGGAGAATAGATTTTTAAAAGTCAAATCAACAGTGAACCAAATGCACCATGAATATTTTTAAGACTAACCCTATTTTATATGATCCACAGTTTGACTCTACTAGTGATGGGACAGGGTACTACCAGTTCTTGGTCCTGAACCACAACTATACCGGAAAACCAAGTTCTTGGCAAATCTCTCCTACAAGCACTTAATTTAGTTGTGTAAAGTATTTTGGTAAAACATTGAAACTCCTTCTAAAGAGCCTATTTGTATTTGACTATCCTCCTGGATTGGGTTCTAAAGCTGCATGAGATCTGAGACAAAGTCTTACTTAATTCTGTACCCTCCATGTTGCTTAGTGTATTGCATTACACTTAGATCATTCAAATTCTTGATCAGCTGAAATGTAGCAAGGAATATGTAATCCTTTTTCCTCTGTCCTATCCTTAAATGTGACTCATGGGAAAGAGCATGGGAAAAAGCAACGGGATTCCAAAAAACCCCATCTATTTCTGCTTCACTGACTACGTTAAAGCCTTTGACTGTGTGGATCACAACAAACTACGTAAAATTCTTAAAGAAACAGGAATACCAGACCACCTTACCTGCCTCCTGAGAAACCTGTATGCAGGTCAAGAAGCAACTGGACAGGTCAAGTTAGAACCGGACATGAAAGAGACTGGTTCCAAATTGGGAAGGAGTATGTCAAGACTGTTTATTGTCGCCCTTATTTACCTTACATGCAGAGTACATCATGTGAAATGCCAGGTTGGATGAAGCACAAACTGGAATCAAGATTGCCAGGAAAAACAATAACCTCAGATACAAAGATGACACCACCCTTATGTCAGAAAGCAAAGGACTAAAGAGCCTTGTGATAAAAGTGAAAGAGGAGAGTGAAAAAGTGGCTTTAAATTCAAAACTCAACATTCATAAAAAGAAGATCATGTCATCCAGTTCTACCACTTCACGGCAAATAGATGCGGAAAAAACGGAAATAGTGACAGACTTTATTTTCTTGGGCTCCAAAATCACTGCAGATGGTGACTGCAGTCATGAAATTAAAAGATGCATGTTCCTTGGAAGAAAAGCTAGGATAAGTCTAGACAGCATATTAAAAAGCAGAGGCATCACTTTGCCGATAAGGTCCATATAGTCAAAGCTATGATTTTTCCAGTAGTCATGTATGGATGTGAGAATTGGACCATAAAGAATGCTTAGTGCCAAAGAATTGATGCTTTTGAATTGTGGTGCTGGAGAAGACTCTTGAGAGTTCCTTAGCAAGGAGATCAAACCAGTCAATCCTAAAGGAAATCAGCCCTGAATATTCATTGGAAGGATTGATGTTGAAGCTAAAGCTCCCATACTTTGGCCACCTGATGCAAAGAGCCAACTCATTAGAAAAGACCCTGATGCTGGGAAAGATTGAGGGCAAGAGGAGAAGGGGACGACAGAGAATGAGATGGCTGCATGGCCTCACTGACTCAATGGACATGGGTTTGAGCAAACTCAGGAGATAGTGAAAGACAGGGAAGCCTGGCGTGCTGCAGTTTATGAGACTACAAAAAGTTGGACGCTACTTATCGACTGAACAACAACAACATGGGAAAAGAGGATCTCCACTCTTTTACTCATTCAAGAAATAGGTGTTGAACACCTAAGACACACTAGAACTAGCAATACAGACTCAAACATAACCAAGTTTCTGTTCTCTTGGAGACTGCATTCTTGAAAAGTTATCTTTTAAACTGCAGGTGTAAAACTCATTAAAAAATCCTGAAATCACTTCAGTGGGCTGTGCCAGTATTATTTTTACTGAATGAAACATAATGTGGGCTTCTCAGGTGGTGTCAGTTGTAAATAACCCACCTACCAACGCAGGAGACACAAAAGACTTGGGTTCGATCCCTGGGTTGGGAAGATGCCCTGGAGGAGGGCATGGCAACCCACTTCATTATTCTTGCCTGGAGAATCCCATGGACAGAGGAGCCTCGTGAGCTACACTCATAGGGTTGCAAAGAATTGGACATGACTGAAGTGCCTGGAGAATCCCAGGGATGGGGGAGCCTGGTGGGCTGCCACCTATGGGGTCGCACACGACTGAAGAGTCGGACACGACTGAAGTGACTTAGCAGCATAAGTGACTTAACGCACGAAACATAGTGGTTAGAACTTATCAGAGGATATCACATACACACCGAAGTGTTTCCTAAATATCTGGTTTCAGTTACATGTATGTTTAATAAGTATTATATAAAATGTTTATCTTAGTTGAAAGTGAAAGTTGCTCAGTTGTGTCTGACTCTTTGTGACACCACGGACTATACAGTCCATGGAATTCTCCAGGTTAGATTACTGGAGTGGGTAGCTGTTCCCTTCTCCAGGGGATCTTCCCAACCCAAGGATTGAACCCAGGTCTCCCGCATTGCGGGTGGATTGTTTACCAGCTGAGCCAGAAGGGAAGCCCAGGATAAAACTGAGAAATGGTTCTAGACGGTTCCCCTAAATTGCATCTCAGTTTAAATCTTATTTAAAATTTTTACTTATCTGCAAAGCTATAAATAAAGTTATTTAGACAACTTTGATTAATAAAATGTATGTGTCGGGGACTCTGTTAGACACCAGAGATCTACGGATGATCAACTCACAGTCCCTGTCCATGAGGAACTCATTAAGAATGTAAACAATCAATCACAATTTTATAAGTGTTAAATATGTGTATATACCATAAGTAACTCATTTTTTGGATGTCACTCTAACACATGCTTTCACTTACTCTGTCTTTCATAATAATAGTCCACACAAAATATGTAAATCACTTTTGTGATATTCAAGCAAGTAATTTGCGCCCAAGGCCACATACTAAGTCGTACACAGAACCCAGGTTTCTTCGCTTTCATCTCCTGCTTTTTTAAAATCACACAACTACTTCCTAATAGATGTCTTGAAGTGTCCTGAACAACTTCAGAATAAGATAGAAATCATTAATAATAGTTCATCATTTTTCTTAAGTGTGAAATTTTGGTGACCTGTCACGTACCGTCACGAGTGAAAACAGCCACCATTACTCTTTGCCTAAATGCCATATGGCATGCCCACTTTATCTAGTTTAGCAATGCAGAGACCTCCTACCCTGGGGACTATAACTAACCTTCAAATGTGAAGGAGAGGGAAAGTCTACAAGCTGTTTCCTTTTAGAAACTGCAAACTTCCACGGTACTTCAACCAGACAACTCTTTCAATACTATTCAGCAGATTACAATACACACAACAGATTATACTGAGGACTGCTGGAGACAATGAACATGTTAACCTTATCTGGTGGTTCATTTAACTCACCGCCGGACTGTGAGTTAGAAATTACAATTACGCCATGGTATACAAACCAATTTCAAGCTACACTGTTTTAGTTTCCATAAATACTTCAGGACTTATAAATTACTTCCATTAAGTTCATGCGGCAGAAAGGCTGAAGACTAGCTGTCAACTCTCATACCCAAGGGGATAAAAAAGGCTACACAATTAACCCCAATTTTATATATTTAGTATGACAGAGATCTTGGAGATGGTGTCAAATGTACAACAGCCCACTTGAATAAAATCTAAATTATTAATTTTTTATACAATCTTACAAGTTGGTTTTCCATTTACAGTTGTAAAATATTGACTATATTCTCCATGTTATATGATTATATCCTTGAGCCTATCTTACACCCAATAGTTTGTACCCACTCCCCTACCTCTCTATTGCTCGACCCCTTCCTGACTGGTAACCACTAGTTTGTTCTCTGCATCTACCACAACCTGCTTTTAATGCCTCAATTGGGGTAGAGCTTTGCTCTGTGTACTATCTCTCCTTCAGATAAAGTGAAGAAATCCCCAAAATCAAGCTGTCAGGTGTTGCAACTACTGAAAGTATACAAACGAAGCTCACTTAGCTTTTACAATCCTGCAAATAACAATACAAGCAATAACAACAGCTAACACTTTCTAGTGCTGATCATGTGCCGGGTATCATTCTATGCATCTTATATAAATTGGCTCATATGATTCTTATAAAACCCTATGAGCCAAGCACAGTACTACTCCCATTTTATTTATGTTTTGACCATTTGGCATGTGGACTCTTAGTGCCTTTACAAGGGATGGAACCCGCATCCCCTGCATTGGAATCATGGAGTCTTAACCACTGAATGGTCAGGGAAATCCTTTCCCATTTTAGAAAGAAACACTAGCACAGAGAATTTAAGTAATTTCCCCAAAGTCACACAGCTGAAAAGCAGGAGGTAAAATACGAATCCATGCAACCTAATGCCAAGGCTAAACCACAAAGACAAAGAACCATTAACACATTTCACTACTTTCAGCAACAGATTGCAGGCATGACCAAGGAGAAGGCAGGCCGCCTCAGCCTTCTTTCTCATACTGATACTCTTGTTCTGAACCAGTGTGGGTGTTCTGTGACTCACTCACCACCCGACTGGCCAGGGAGACCTGTCAAGACACCTGAGCAACGCAGAACCCTGCACACACGCTTCTCCATCCTGCAAGCAGCAGCCACGAACAAGAGGACACTATGGAGGAAGAAATTGTTTCAGAATGACAAGTCCTAGGGGAACCTCAGGTTAAGTCCAAGACACCTTTCTAAAGGACTGTAATTACTATGCACTAAGCTCTGGGAATAAAAAGAAGAGTAACACACCGTCTCTACCCTCAAGTTCACTGCAGACTGAATAACTCAGGAAATGCAAAAAACTGCTTTTCTTTGGGTTGACCATGTCACGCGGCATGTAGGATCTTAGGTCCCAGGCCAGGGACTGGACCATGCCCCTGCAATGGGAGCAAGAGCTATCAACCACTGGACTGCCGGGGAAGTCCTGCTGCATTATGGTTTTGATATCCACAGATAAAAGAGCAAGTCAGAATGAATGTGAACTGAAACATCACAGCTCCTGCTTGCTTCCTCATTTGTTAGCCTCTTAAACGTAATAAGTTACTTTGTAAGCTGATTTAAAATGACATAAACTCCCAGGCTGACAGCATGATGGGAACATCATGGTACAATATGGTGGACAGTTAACAGATAATATTGAAGTATCCCACTAGTTCTCCTTGATTCAAATGGCTAAGAGCTGGAAAATATTACAGCATATTTGTATGCTGATTGGAATGAAAGTAGGGTTAAAAAAAAAAACAAAAAAAACTGGACATCTTATGGGTGAGGGGCCTGGTCCATTCTAAGTTAACAGGCTGCTGGTGACTATATAACATCCAGCTAAAGGCTAGCAGGCGGGTACTCTTTCTACCCCCTTCTGATGCCTATGTCAGAAGCTTTCTCTATCTCCTTTATACTTTAATAAAACTTTGCTACACACACACACAAAAAAAAAAAAACTGGAGAGAACAGATGAAGACAATTCTGACAGCAAAGTCCTTGCATAGAAGAGTATGGGTTTCAGCACACAGTGGAAGGTTTGACCTCAGACAGGGACATGAGCAATTCAGTCCCATTCCACGTAATAGGAGGGAGATGAACAGTGGTAGTGGAAGGATGAGAACATTCTCTTCAATTTTTTTTTTTTTAATTTAAATGAAATAAGCAGTGAAGTCATCAGCTGAGAGTAAAAAAGGTGGAAAGAGGGCATGAAATACTGCAGTCGTCTTGGACAGTGGGTAAGTCAGTTGACCAGAGAAATAAGGAAATGTTGCCAAATGGCATTTAGGGTCCTCCTGGGGTTTGTGGTCATGATTTTAAAGTGAGATTAGTCTGTATGGTTGTATACTTTTCTCTAGCTGCATTTGGCTGCTGAGGTGTTGAGTAGATGGGAGAGTTCAATTTAACTACAGCTGCTAGACAAGGATGACAGAGGGAATGATTAAAACGGTAGACTACAAAATCTAACTTGGATGGGGCGGTGGGAGTAAGGAAGTGATTATTAAGAAACTGACTCATGTAATTGTGGGGGATGGCAAGTGTGAAACTTGCAGGACAGGACAGCAGGCTAGAGAGGCTGGGAAGAAGTGATGTTACAGCTGTCTGATGCAGAATTCCTTCTTCTTTAAAGGATCTTGGTCTTTTTTCTTAAGGTCTTCAACTGATTGGATGAGGCCCACCCACATTATGGAAGATAATCTGTTTTACTCAAAGTCTACTAATTTAAATATTTACCAGATCTAGAAAATATTTTCACAGCAACACCTAGACTGCTGCTTGACTGAAAACTGGGCTCTCTATATCCAGCTGACACATAAAACAACCATTTACAAAATCATTTACAGAAAAGGATGAGAACATAGGGGATGTTTAAAAATCACTACCCATTCACGGGTTCTGAAGAGCACAATGAAACTTAGTTTACTGATGTGTGTAAGATCAGGACAAATAAAAAGAGAAATATAGCACTTTCCATGGACGAGGGGTGCTATATTGTGGTTAATGGCACAGATTTTAGTGTTAGAGCTCTTGGTTCAAAACTGCTCTACCCACATGTACCCCAGTGTTCATTGCAGCACTGTTCACAATAGCTAGGACATGGAAGCAACCCAGATGTCCACTGGTGGACGAATGGGTAAGAAAGTTGTGGTGTATATATACACAGTGGGATATTACTCAGCTATTAAAAAGTACACATTTGAGTCAGTTCTAACGAGGTGGATGAAACTGGAGCCTATTATACAGAGTGAGGTAAGTCAGAAAGAAAAACACCAATACAGTATATTAACGCATATATATGGAATTTAGAAAGACAGTAACAACAACCCTATATGCAAGACAGCAAAAGAGACACGGATATAAAGAACAGACTTTGGACTCTGTGGGAGAAGGCAAGGGTGGGATGATTTGAGAGAACAGCATTGAAACATGTATATTACCATACATGAAACAGATGGCCAGTCGAAGTTCAATGCATGAAACAGGGCACTCAAAGCCAGTGCACTGGGACAACCCTGAGGGATGGGATGGGGGTTCAGGATGGGGGGACACGTGTATACCCATGGCTGATTCATGTCAATGTATGGCAAAACCCACAACACTATTGTAATTAGCCTCCAATTAAAATAAATTAATTAAAAAAAAAACCTGCTCTACCACTTAAGGCATGAGTCTGAGCAGGCTCTTCAACTAAGCCTGTTTCACCAAAAGGGATACAAGAGAATGGCTTATTACAATGGTTGGCATACAGAAAACACACAAAACTGTTAGCTCTTACTATTATGGGAAAAGACTCTATTGTAAATCTATTCTCCCCCAAAATTATCCATAAATTTAGTGTCATATACTTCAATTTTCAATGAATTTTTTGATAAACTGATTTTAAATTCTGTTTGAAAAATAGATATGTGGAGGAAAAAGGAGACTTCTGAAGGAGAATATGAGAAACTCATCAGCAGTCATCAAAACACAGTGGAATACTACAGTTAAACACCTGTAATGGTGCAGGAAGAGGCAACTAAATAGATGAATAGTATAGAAGGTCAAGAAATAGACTTATATAGAATGGTAATTTAAGATAGATAAATGTACCATGTACCTCCGATGAACGTGGGGACTCACGGATCATTCATTAACTAGCACTGGCTTTTCACTTGGGAATAAAAGTATAAACTCTTTCTGTAATTTTAGGCTAGTGGAAGCCTTTCTAGGGATGACATGAGGCTGAAATGTTATGAAACTTTAAAACATTTTATGGGCTACGGTGTATATAGCTAAAGGAACTGAAAGCAGAGACCTGGAACTGATATTTGTATACCCACGGTCACAGCAGCATTATTTACAATAGCTAAAAAGTGAAAGCAAACAACGCCAATCAACAGATAAACACATAAACAAAACGTGGACTATTATTCAGCCTTGAGAAGAAAAAAAACTGACACGTGCTACAACAGGGGTAGGGTGAACCCCGAGAACACTACGCAGAAGAAACATTCAGTTACAAAGAGACAAAGAGTGCACGATTCCACATGTATGAGGCATCTACTCAGACAAGGAAAGGAGAACGGTGATAACCAGGGACTCAGGGGAACGGGAAGTGGGAAATGGTTGTTTAGTGGGTATAATTTCACTTTTGAAAGATGACAAAAAGCTCTGGAGACTGGCTGCACAACAATGCGAATGTACATTGAACTACACAGCTAAAAATGATCAAGACAAGAAATTTCACGTATACTTCACTAAAATTAAAAGGAGAGAGACAAAAAAAGTATGGAATTTTTTCAGAGCCTTACAAATTAATCCTAAAAAAGAAAATGAGTAGTGCCAAGAAAACTTTGGAATGATAATAAATGGAAACTGGCCCACCATATACTAAATATATTGTAAAATTATAATAATTAAAATAGTGTAGTAATGAGACTAATCAATTCTGTATGGGCAGGAATTCAATATTATGATAAGGATGACATCACAATTTGGTGAGGAGAGACTTTTATTTCAAATAATGTGGGGTCAATCAGTTAATTTTTTAGTTTTCATTTCATGGGTAAGGGACTATCACAGTCAAGTACTAAAATACATTCTAGATAAATAGAAACGAAAAAGTTTTATCTTGTTTTCCTTTATTATTGCTCTGATTTTCTCATAGTTTAATACTCTGAATATTCATCGGGCTGACGCTGAAGTTGAAGCTCCAATACTTTGGCCACCTGATGCGAAGAGCAGACTCAGTGGAAAAGATGGTGATGCTGGGAAAGACTGAAGGCAAAAGGAGAAGAGGGAGGCAGAGGATAAGATGGTTAGACAGCATCCTCAATTCAACGAACATGAATTTGAGCAAACTCTGGGAGACAGTGAAGGACAGGGAAGCCTGGTGTGCTGCAGTCCATGGCGTGGCAGAGTCAAACCACTTAGCGACTGAACAACAATAACAATATTATTTTGGCAGTTTTCTCTTTATATTCTAATAACCAACTGGGTGATATATGAATAACAGTGCTTTGGAATTTAAATATCTTATAGAAAATCTTGACAGTCAACAAATGCAAAGTATAACTTGTCTTAAGAAAAATCTGTTTAACAAAAGAATTCACCTAAAATAGTAGGCTCTCCCTGGTATTTAAAAGTAATTTATAAGTTTCACTAAATTCTATTTTGTTAACTTTATCCCTCATCATGTGACCTTGGGATTGATATACACTGCACCACTGTAGTTTGAAGGGTCTGCAGTCATTAACACGCTTGGACCCTTAATATCTGAGTACTTGTCAATCCTAAAAAGCTTCTATACTTTACTTTTTGATATGTTTGACTCTTTAACACGGGAACACCTGAAATGTAGACTTTATTTTTCCCAATAAATATAGTCAGCCTTTGAATCCAGTTTTGCATCTGTGCACAGGGAGGGACAACTATGGGATTTGAGCTTCTGCAGATTTTGCTATCTGGGGTGTGGCCTGGAACCAATTCACCCAAGGATACTGGGGGATGACTGAACATCAGATTTTCCATTTTAAGTTACTAGGTTAGCATTTATTCCATGGCAAGTCAAAGGACTGCTGAAAGGGAACACTGAACATTTGGGGTTTACAAAATGCCTTTCACAGATGGTGTGGTAGGCAGAATGACTTCTTAAGATGTCTAGATCCTGGTCTACAGAACCTATGAATATGCTATACTACATGGCAAAGGGATTTTCAGAAGTAAAGCTGTAGACTTCAAGATAGATATTCCCCTGGAATACCCTCGTGGGTCTCATCTAGCTGGGTCTCCTGCATTGCAGGCAGATTCTTTATCATCTGACCCAACAGGGAAGCCCTTAAGATAGATATTCCCCTGGAATATCCTTGTGGGTCTCATCTATTTATAAAACCCCACAAAAGCAGAGAACTTCCTCTGGATGGATGTGGAATCGATGTGGCAGAAGGGGAGGCCAGCACTATCTAAAGTGTGACAAGGACTCAATGCGTCATTGCCAGTTTGAAGATGAAGGAGGCAGGTGAGGAATGCAAGAGGCTTTAAGCATCTGAGAGGGGCCTGGCTGACACAACAGCAAGGAATGGGACCTCAGCCCTGCAACTGCAGGCAACTGAATCTTCCTAACACTCCAACAGGCTTGGCACCAGATCTGTCCCTGCAGCCTAGGCCAGCTGACAACCTGCTTCAAACCTTGTGAGACCCAGAGAGGAACCAGCGAAGTCCACCCGAACATCTGACCTCAGCAAGTATGAGAGAATAAATCTCACTGTCATAAACCACTAAGTTTGGGGCAATTTGTTATTGTGGGAATATAAAACAAACATATAGAGGCACTGGATTCTTTTACATACTAACTTCCCTTCCCCCCGCCAAAAAGAGGAGGGAAAAAAAAGGCAGATATTGTCAGGGATAACATAAGAGGGCAGACTTGGACTGTCCTTTTTTTTTTTTTTTTTTGAAAGCTAGATCTGTGGGTCACTGTTTTTAGAACAAGTGGTAGGAAAGTCACTGGTCCAAGAAGCATACTTGGTACAAGAAAATTAAGACTAGTTTCTATTAACCAGTTCCTATTAATCAGATACTGACAATGTTTTTGGAGGGATTATCTTCCAAGGAGTGACTAACACCCAAGTTCAAAGAATAAACCAGTTAAGAACATTTCTTCAGTGTAGTTCCACAGTGTTTAAAACAACCCCCCTCCCCCTGAAAAAAGCTATGCCATACAACAATAATTGATATTTTTTCCTATCCTATTCCCCTTCTTGGTCACCCAATTCCAACAATAAAACTAAAGTCCTACAATAAACTAAGTAAAAGTACAGGAAAAAAACAAACAAACAAACCCAAAAACAGGTATTTGACACAGGAGAAGAGGGATCAGATGACTTTTTCATACCATTTAAGTACTGGCACCATTCCTAATAAAACTGCCTAGTTAAAATCCCATTCATTTAGTAAATATTACTTACAGAACAGCTTCTAGTGACAGGCCCTGTTCTAAACACTGGTGACAGTACAATGCTATCAAGTAATTTCCCCTTCACGGATCACTGCCTTGCTGTGGCAAAGGGACTTGCATTACTTGATGAAGCTATGAGCCATGCTGAGTAGGGCCACCCAAGGTGGATGGGTCCTAACGAAGAATTCAGACAAAACGTAATCCACTGGAGGAGGGAATGGCAAACCACTCCATTAGAACCTCACGAAGTGTATAAAAGGACAAAAAGATATGACACTGAAGGACGAGTCCCCCAGGTCTGAAGGTGTCCAATATGCTACTGGGCTACTAATAGCCCAGAGAGAATGAAGCGGCTGGGCCAAAGTGGAAATGACGCTCAGTTATGGATGTGTCTGGTGATAAAAATAAGATCCTATGCTGAAAAAAATGGTATTGCATAGGAACCTGGAATGTTAGGTCCATGAATCAAGATAAATTGGACGTGGTCAAGCAGGATGGTAAGAAAAAATATCGACATCTTTAGTTCACATCAGTGCACTAAAATCGATGGGGATGGGTAAATTTAATTCAGATGATCACTGTATCTACTACTGGGGCAAGAACCCCATAGAAGAAATGGAATAGCCCTTATAATCAACAAAAGCGTCTGAAATGCAGTACTTGGGTGCCACCTCAAAAACGACAGAATGATCTTGGATCGTTTTCAAAACAAGCCATTCAACATTACAGCAATCCAAGTCTATGCCCCTGCCTCTGATGCTGAAGCAGCCAATCAGTTCTATGAAGACCCAGAAGACCTCCTAAAACCAACACCAAAAAAGATGTTCTATTCAATGGGGACTGGAATGCAAAAGTAGGAAGTCAAAAGATATCTGAAATAACAGGCAAGTTTGGCCTTGGAGAACAAAATGAAGCAGCGGAAAAGGCAATGGCACCCCACTCCAGTACTCCTGCCTGGAAGGTCCCATGGACGGAGGAGCCTGGTGGGCTGCAGTCCATGGGGTCACTGAGAGTCAGACATGACTGAGTGACTTCACTTTTCACTTTCATGCACTGGAGAAGGAAACGGCAACCCACTCCAGTGTTCTTGCCTGGAGAATCCCAGGGTTGGGAGAGCCTGGTGGGCTGCCATCTATGGGGTCACAAAGAGTTAGACACGACTGAAGCAACTTAGCAAAGGCTAACTGAATTTTGCCAAGAAAATGTATTGGTCATAGAAAATACCCTTTTTCAACAACAGAAGAGATGACTTTACATATGGACATCACCAAATGGCCAATACTGAAATCAAATTGATTATATTCTTTGTAGCCAAAGATGGAGAAGCTGTATACAGTCAGCAAAAACAAGACCTGGAGCTGCCTGTGCCTCAGATCATCAGTCATCAGCTTCTCATAGCAAAATTCAGGCCTAAAGAAAGCAGGGAAAACCACTAGGTCAGCCAGGTATGACTTAGATCACATCCCCTATGAATCTGCAGTGACGGTTAATGAATAGATTCAAGGGATTAGATCTTTAGACAGAGTCCCTAGTGCCTGAAGAACTATGGATGGAGGTCCGTAATATTGTACAGGAGGCAGCAAACAAAACCATCCCAAAGAAAAAGAAAAGCAAGAAGGCAAAGTGGTTACCTGAGAAGGCTTTACAAACAGCCAAAGAAATAAGAGAAGTGAAAAGCAAGGGAGAAAGGGAAAGGTATACCCAACTAAGTGCAGAGTTCCTAAGAGCAGCACAGAGACCAGAAGGCCTTCTTCCATGAACAGGGCATAGAACTAAACAACAGAAGGGGAAAGACTAGAGAGCTCTTCAGGAAAACTGGAGATATCAAGGGAACATTGTGCCCAAAGATGGGCACAGTAAAGGACATAAACGATAGAGACCATGTTTGTTTAATCTATACGCTGAGAAATGCCAGGCTGGATGAGTAACAAACTGGAATCAAAACAACCTCGATATGAGGAGGATACCACCCAAAAGGCAGAGTGCGAAGAGAACCAAAGAGCCTCTTGATGAGGATGAAGGAGGAGAGTGAAAGAGCTGGCTTAAAACTAAATATTAAGAAAACTAAGATCATGGCATCCGTCCCCATTACTGCATGGCAAATAGAAACAGAAAAGGTGAAGCAGTCACAGATTTCCTCTTGTTGGGCTCTAAAATCACTGTGGATGGTGACTGCAACCCTGAAATCAGAAGACATTTTCTTCCTAGCAGGAAAGCTATGACAAAGCTAGACAGTGTGTTAAAAAGCAGGGACATTATTCTGTCGACAAAGGTCAGTACGTTAAGGCAATGGCCTTCCCAGTGGTCACGTAAGGTTGTGAGACTGGACCATAAAGAAGGCTGAGTGCCGAAGAATTGATGCCTTGAACTGTGGCGCTGGAGTACATGCCTGAGAGGCCCCTGGACGCAAGGAGATCAAACCAGTCAATCTTAAGGGAAACCAACCCTGAATACTCACTGGAAGGACTCATGCTGAAGCTGAAACTCCATTATTTTGGTCATCTGATGCAAAAAGCTGACACACTGGAAAAGTCTATGTGCTAGGAAAGCTTAAGGGCAGGAGAAGAGGGTGTCAGAGGATGAGATGGCTGGATGGCATCATCGACACAGTGGACTTGAACTTGGGCAAACTTCAGGAGATGGTGAGGGACAGAGAGGCCTGGTGTGCTACAGTCCATAGGGTCACAAAGGGTCGGACACGACTGGGCGACTAAACAACAATCAAGTAACTTGCAGGCTAGTGGGATGGGCAGAATGATAATACATGCAGTTATTGAGATATGTAGAAAGTACAACCCGGAGAAGGCAATGGCACCCCACTCCAGTACTCTTGCCTGGAAAATCCCATGGACAGAGGAGCCTGGTAGGCTGCAGTCCATGGGGTCGCGAAGAGTCAGACACGACTGAGCGACTTCACTTTCACTTTTCACTTTCATGCGTTGGAGAAGGAAATGGCAACCCACTCCAGTGTCCTTGCCTGGAGAATCCCAGGGACAGGGGAGCCTGGTGGGCTGCCGTCTATGGGGTCGCACAGAGTCGGACACGACTGAAGCAACTTAGCAGCAGCAGCAGAAAGTACAACCAGGGCCTAGAAATTAAGGCAAGTCTGATGAGTAAAGGCTAAGCTGCAGTCGGAAGGAACAGGAGTTGTATTAATAGCTGAGCAATGTTGGAACTGGACACTCTACCCAGAAGGATCAGCACGTGTCAAAGATTTTGGTTACAGTATAGCCTATTTGGATAACTTAAAAATTTCATTGCGTGAGCATAAAGAGTGACTATTAGGTGGAGGGGTAGTAACAGGGGACTGGTAGGAAAGGTTTTTTTTAATAGTCAGGTGCACCAATAAAGGCCTTAGTTATCAGACTTTATCTTACAAGTGAATTTTAAGCAGAGGAAGGGCACCAATCATTTATGTTTCAGGAAGATTACTTTGGTCACAGAAGGAAAGATGGATTAAAATGAAGTAATATTTGAGACTGAAACTGGTAAGAAGTCTATGAGAAGCAGAGATAATGAGGGCCTGAACTTGAGAAACAATAGTGGAAATGGGGATATAGATAACTAATTTAAAGAATATTCAGAAAGTGAAGTATGTGATAGACATCATAGGTTCCCAGCTGCCCGCCTACTCACAACTCACCACAAAGGCTGGAAAAGCCACACACCCTCCTTCTCAGCTCCATCACAGTCACTGTGCGCCAACTCTGGACAATCTCTCAGGAAAGGAAGGTGGGTCTGGCAAAGTCTTTCCCTTCTATTATTAAAAGGAGAGGTGCATGTGGAGAAAGGTCCTACCTACCTGTCTTCACAGCTCAGTGAATGAAGACACTATGGTGCCTGACAGTCACGTTACAATGACGAGGGGACAACGCAGGGACGAAAGCCAACATGCCGAGGACAGCTGAGTGAAAAGATGAGAAAGTCTTGGTCCTTGCTGACTTGGCTGAGCTGCTCAACTAATACAGGGACTGTTTAATCTCTGGATTAAGGATCCTTCCAGTTTAAGCCACTGATCATCAAGCTCTCTCTGACTTCCAGATAAAATTAACCAAATTAAGAGACAGGAAGGGTTTGAAGGGTTTGTAATAAAAAGGAATTTAAGTTTTACTCCCAAGGTGTTCGCTTGGGAAACTGAGCAGAAGAAGGTGCTCGTTATCTAGATAAAATTACAACACAGGAAATGTGTGTGTACGCGCCCGCCAGAGCATATAGCAGGGAGGGCTGCGTAGAGAAGGGGGTTGGGGCCTGAGGCCAGGGAAGGAGAAAGGGGAAAATGTTTGTTCCTGGACATGTTGATTTAAAGATACTACGGAATCACTTAGGTTAAACGTATATTCAGGTGAGTCTGAAACTCTTTCAAGAAGACGAAATTAGATTTACAGATGTGCAGGAAGTCAGATCCTGTCATACCTGAATGGCCTCACGCTCTCGGAGAAGTACAATGGGGTGAGGAGGATCAAAAGAATGGAGTCCAGACAAAAGCTTCATCTGAAGACTCCTAGAACGTGTCTATGACTCTGAAGATGTACAGACACTATTTAAAAATCGGGAAGAAAATTGTTTATAGAATGAAATCTAAAACATCATTATATTACTGCCTATTTTTGGTTTCTAAAAATTCATTTAGCAGCACAAAATCTGAATCTATGACAAAGGAAGACCTTGCGCACAAGTGACTATGCCGGAGACTGGCCCAGCAATTGAAACTAGCGGTATGTGAATAACCTCGTTCCCAAAATACACGTGACAGAGTTATGGAAGAAAAGAAATGATCAGCAGCTCCCAATCTACTGAACAGGAAAAACACAGTCAACTAGAGCAGGCAACAGTCTCACAGAGAAAGAAGAACAAGGATACACCGCAAGAGGTCCCTATGAACAGTGGCTGTAAGCACAAATCAAAGGCTGATTTTCATGCTTACAAAGTCTAGACTAGACAGACAGCTGATGTACCAGGCCTGCACCGACAGACCACAGCAATCCTCATCAAAGGCATTTATGATGACTAGGAAGTACTACCAAAGATAAAAGGAATTTGCCCTTGACATCAAGCAAAGATGCTTCAAAAACCAAAACTGACTTGAGAAAAAATGAGTATAAAAGCTACAAATTTATACTTCAATCCACTGGTCTTGATTCGAAAACATAACTTCGACCACACTGCTCCTCACCTTGAAAACTTTAAATGGTTCCCCCTGGCTCACAGACCATCCCCTCAGCCCCAAACTAATAAAAATTCTAGCCAAACTGGAAGTTTTATCTCCTTTCATGCCTCCTACACTCTAGCTACACTGGATTTTCCAAATCCAACCTGTGCTTTCCTCCTCCTGCCAGTCTATTCATGCTGACTACTTGCCTGCGGAAATCTTCTATTCTTCAGGGTTTTCCCCCTTTATTTTTCAGCATTCCATGATCCTACAAGAGCACTGTCTTCTTGGCACCTTGTTCTGCTCTTATCAAAACCATGGCATTGTTCTGAATTGTTACCACTGGTGTACCACCCCTATGACACTCTAAATTCCTTACAGAAGAAAGCATAATTCATTCATTTTTGTGACTTTCACAGGGTCCTAAATAAATATCTGTAGGTTGCTGAGTTAGGACATAAGACACTTACTTACAAACCAAAAGCTCAAAGCCCTCAGGAGAACATATAAATTCAAGTTTATTAGAAGTTTAGTAACTCAGCTATTCACCATTTCTGATAAACATTCTCATGCTCCTCCTGTTGACAGGAAAAAGCAATAGGTTAGAAATAAACACAGAACTGTTCAGTAGAAAAAATAATGAAACAGACTGTGGTCTAGAAATTCTAGATCCTATTTGTAGCTCTCTGGGCAGGTACCCTTTTCTCTATTTACTTTGCAACTACCTACTTCACAAAAGCTATATGAAGAATCAGTTCAGTTCAGTTCAGTCGGTCAGTCGTGTCCGACTCTTTGCGACCCCATGAATCGCAGCACGCCAGGCCTCCCTGTCCATCACCAACTCCCGGAGTTCACTCAGACTCATGTCCATTGAGTCAGTGATGCCATCCAGCCATCTCATCCTCTGTCGTGCCCTCCTCCTCCTGCCCCTAGTCCCTCCCAGCATCAGTGTCTTTGCCAGTGAGTCAACTCACTGGAGCTTCAGCTTTAGCATCATTCCTTCCAAAGAAATCCCAGGGTTGATCTCCTTCAGAATGGACTGGTTGGATCTCTTTGCAGTCCAAGGGACTCTCAAGAGTCTTCTCCAACACCACAGTTCAAAAGCATCAATTCTTCAGCGCTCAGCCTTCTTCACAGTCCAACTCTCACATCCATACATGACCACAGGAAAAGCCGTAGCCTTATATCTGTTATCTAGTTAACACTTTAAAGGTCTTTCAGAACTAGTTAACATTTTAAAGATCTTTCAGAACACTCCTCCCTTCAAAACATACTGGTTTGAGAATCATCTCTAGCTTTTCTTACATTTACCACATAGCAATGATTTCTGTTATTCATAGACTACCTAAAGTGTAAAGAAGCCCATGATAAGCCAAAGAATGTATCTCCAGTTTTATTAAAAAAGCAAAATGTTCTCTTCCTCTACTTTCACAGATTTCTTTTAGGCAATGAAACCGGCCCTCTGACCACTGCATATCCTAATTTATAAACGGGTTTAACAACCTAGAAGAAAATGTATACTGTGCTCTCAAGAACAGAATATATCTTGAGGGATGGTGTGTAACAATCTGCATGAATAAATTAAGAAACCAAATTCAAATCACTCAAGGGGGACTGGGCAGAAAGAGTGAAAGGGCAATAAAATTCTTGAAAAATCAACGCTTCCACAGCTAGCCATAGAAAGTTTACATCTAGAGAATTATTTCTTAACCAGTGACACAGGCCAAAGACTTTACAAAGTACCACGCTCTTTTAAAATCTCTGGTTCTGATTATTCCTCTCTGGAACTTTTTCCTATCATACTCCATTTTTTCTCAGTATGCTAACCTATCTCCTTTCACCTCCAAGTTCATATGCAAACTCAACGGAGTACTCTCCTCAGATCCCAAGCAGTCTCTATGGCCTTCTCACATTAATTTCCAGATTGAGGCATAGGAATTCCTTCCTACACAAGAGGTTGCAGTGTACATCTAAAAACTTAAAAACAATACAAGGGAACACAAACTTTATCTGTGAGTGAGAACCAAGACTCCTAACCTCCCACATTCTGACTCTTCTTCATCTTTAAGCCAACAAAAACAAGGGACTTTTTCACTTGTCAATCCACTTACAAAATTTTAAACATCTCAAATGGAGGTGACCTCTTATAAAGCAAAAACTAATCAACCGAAAGGAAACAAACCCAAGTATGCATCTAACTGCAACGGCAACTGTATGCCGGTTATTTCAATGGCGATTATAACGCAAATCAATGTCTGGACTCATTTCTGTGTGCTCGGAGTACTCCAAAAGTTAGATGACACAACAAACCCGTTCTTCTCTGCCTCTCCTGCGGCCACGTCAGATACCTGTTGCATCACCTGGTAAGAGGTCTCCAGAATCTAGGAAAGGAGTACGGCCATGAACCCCTAAATAATTCAGCCGGGCTATTTTCTGGATAAATTTTAGCCTCATTCATTTTAATGCGGTTGCCTTGGAGGCTAGGGTGTGCTGGCTCCGTTCACCTTTAAAGAGATTCTAGCACTGGCGTCGACAAGCGGTGACTTCTCGACTTGGAGGGGCTTGGGAGTTTTTGAAGACGGGCTGCTTCGGCAAAGCGGGCAACTGGAGTGGGAGAAGCGGGGTTGCCCCGGAGTTCCGGTGATGGAGTGGGAAGTCCGACCTGCGACCCAAGCTTCGCGGAAAGGACACTGCTAGTCGGCCAGAAGGTCGGGCCCAGCCCAGGGTCCGGGCCAAGTCGGGGCGCGAGGGAGGTTCGAGGCGAACCGAGTCTTGGCCAAAGCCCCGGGGCAGACCGGGAAAAGCTAACAAGCGCGTAGACGTTTGCAGGGATTAAAAAAAAAATCGTCCCCTCCCCCAACCCCGGTGAACCCAGCGGGAGGCGGCGACGCCAGGCTGGAAACGCAAGGGGCCGGGTCCGAACCCACTGGCGAGAGAATGCCGGCCGGGGCGGGCTCGGGCGCCGGCGCCGTACTCACCATGTCGTACACGTTGAGCACCACTAACTGGTTAGCCCCCATCCTCCTCCCGGCGGCCGCCGCCTCGCGCTCCAGCCGCTCCGTTCCGCGGGGCCGAAGCCGTTCTCACCCACGCGGACGCCTCAGGGGGCCGGAGCCGGGCCCTAAGCGCACAGCCCGGCCGGCGGGAGCCAGGGCGGAAGCATCGGGAAGCTACTCGCTCCCGGGCGCCGCCGACAGGACCCTCTGCGCCTACCGGGCCGGACCGCTGGCGGCCCGCTCCGGCTCAAGCGCCTCCCTCGGCGGCAGACACGTGGGGGAAGGCGGGGCCGAGCAAGGGGCGGGCGCCGAGCTCCTGGGGGCGGGGCCGGCCGGGGCTGGGCCCGCCTGCGCTCTAGCCTCCACTGCCGCACTCGCACCTAAGATGGCGCAACCTTGGTGCTTTTCCGCCCTGGAGGAGCGTGTTCCCAGAAAGACTACAATTCCCAGCACGCAATGAGAAAGCGCAGAGGCGGAGTCTCAACTGCGGTCCTTCCTTGCTGTGCGTTTCCAGCGGTCGACTAAGTTCCCAGCATGCTGCGGGGGCCGGGTCCTGCTGGCCAGGCCTAGCCCGACTACAGCTCCCAGCATGCAGTGCTTGCGGTGTGCGCCCTAGCCTTGCAGTCCGTCCTTGTGGGCCCTGAGGTGGTTCTTCTTATAACCATTACTGTTGCAATTGGTTTCTGTCGCGTTGAGCTCAATGAAGCGTTACGAATGTGGCAAAAGACCACATTGATGACCCTGTTTTCCAAGTCCCTCCTCACTATTATTTTTTATTTTGGAAGTGGAGAAAAATAGAGGAAGGTGGGTTACTGGCGGGAGAAGGGGTATAACATGCATTCAGTTAATTCTCTGTGGAATTTTACATTTTATGAAACTGTCCTGCTGAAATGGGAAGACAGCACAGTGCTCATAGATTAGCACAACCCTGGGAAACTAGGTGCTTTTACATTCATTCAAAAAATTGTTGTGTACCTGCCCTTTACCAGGCAGTGGTGTATGCCCTGGGGACTGGGGCGTAAACAATACGGAGGACGAGCAAAATGTGCTTTGTAGAGAGTTAAAATAGGATGAAGTAATTGAGAGTAACCTCATATTGGCAGTGGGAAGGTCTCCATAACCTCCGGAGGTTTAAGCTCAGAGTTGAGTTCAGTTCAGTTGCTCAGTCCTGTCCAACTCTGGGACCCTATGGACTGCAGCACGCCTGGCTTCCCTTCCTGTCCATCACCAACTCCTGGAGCTTACTCAAACTCCAGTCCATCCAGTCGGTGATGCCATCCAACTAGCTCATCTTCTGTCCGGTTTTCCTCCCACCTTCAATTCTTCCCAGCATCAGGGGCATTTCCAGTGAGTCAGTTTTCACATCAGGTAGCCAAAGTATTGGAGCTTCAGCTTCAGTATCAGTCCTTCCAGTCAATATTCAGGACTGATTTCTTTTAGGATTGACTGGATCTCCTTGAAGTCCAAGGAACTCTCAAGCATCTTCTCCACCACCACGGTTCAAAAGCACCAATTCTTTGGCGCTCAGCTTTCTTTATAGTCCAACCTCACATCCATACATGGCTACTAGAAAAACCGTAGCTTTGACTGGACTGATCTTTATTGGCAAAGTAATGTCTCTCCTTTTTAATGTGCTGTCTAGGTTGGTCATAGTTTTTCTTCCAAGGAGCAAGCATTTTTTAATTTCATGGCTGCAGTCACCACCTGCATTAATTCTGGAGACCACCCCTCCACCAAAAGTTTCTCACTGTTTCAATTATTTCTCCATCTATTTACCATGAAGTGATGGGACCAGATGCCATGATCTTAGTTTTCTGAATGTTGAGCTTTAAGCCAACTTTTTCAGTCTCCTCTTTCACTTTCATCAAGAGGCTTTTTAGTTCCTCTTCACTTTCTGCCATAAGGGTGGTGTCATCTGCATATCTGAGGTTATTGATATTTCTCCTGGCAATCTTCATTCCAGCTTGTGCTTCATCCAGCCCGTCGTTTCACATGATGTACTCTGCATATAAATTGAATAAACAGGGTGACAATATGCAGCCTTGATATACTCCTTTTCCTATTTGGAATCAGTCTGTTGTTCCATGTCCAGTTCTAATTGTTGCTTCTTGACCTGCATACAGATTTCTTAGGAGGCAATCCAACTTTTTCAGTCTCCTCTTTCACTTTCATCAAGAGGCTTTTTAGTTCCTCTTCACTTTCTGCCATAAGGGTGGTGTCATCTGCATATCTGAGGTTATTGATATTTCTCCTGGCAATCTTCATTCCAGCTTGTGCTTCATCCAGCCCGTCGTTTCACATGATGTACTCTGCATATAAATTGAATAAACAGGGTGACAATATGCAGCCTTGATATACTCCTTTTCCTATTTGGAATCAGTCTGTTGTTCCATGTCCAGTTCTAATTGTTGCTTCTTGACCTGCATACAGATTTCTTAGGAGGCAAGTCAGGTGATCTGGTATTCCCATCTCTTTCAGAATTTTTCTACAGTTTGTTGTGATTCGCAGTCAAAGGCTTTGGCATAGTCAATGAAGCAGATGTTTTTCTGGAACTCTCATGTTTTCTCAATGATCCAACAGATGTTGGTAGTTTGATCTCTGCTGCTTCTGCCTTTTCTAAAGCCATCTTGAACATCTGGAAGTTCATGGTTCATGTACTGTTGAAGGCTGGCTTGGAGAATTTTAAGCATTACTTTGCTAGCATGTGAGATGAGTGAAATTGTGTGGTAGTTTGAACATTCTTTGGCATTGCCTTTCTTTGGGATTGGAATGAAAACTGACCTTTTCCAGTCCTGTGGCCACTGCTGAGTTTTCCCAATTTCTTGGCATATTGAGTGCAGCACTTGAACAGCATCATCTTTTAGGGTTTGAAATAGCTCAACTGGAATTCCATCACCTCCATTAGCTTTGTTTGTAGTGATGCTTCCTAAAGCCCACTTGACTTCACATTCCAGGATGTCTGGCTCTAGGTGGGTGAGCACACCATTGTGGTTATTTGGGACAGTTCAGTTCAGTTCAGTCACTCAGTCGTGTCCGACTCTTTGCGACCCCATGAATTGCAGCATGCCAGGCCTCCTTGTCCATCACCAACTCCCGGAGTTCACTCAGACTCACGTCCATCGAGTCAGTGATGCCATCCAGCCATCTCATCCTCTGTCGTGCCCTTCTCCTCCCGCCCCCAAATCCTTCCCAGCATCAGAGTCTTTTCCAATGAGACAACACTTTGATGAGGTGGCCAGAGTACTGGAGTTTCAGCTTTAGCATCATTCCTTCCAAAGAAATCCCAGGGTTGATCTCCTTCAGAATGGACTGGTTGGATCTCCCTACAGTCCAAGGGACTCTCAAGAGTCTTCTCCAACACCACACTTCAAAAGCATCAATTCTTCAGTGCTCAGCCTTCTCCACAGTCCAACTCTGACATCTATACATGACTACTGGAAAACCCATAGCCTTGACTAGATGGACTTTTGTTGGCAAAGTAATGTCTCTGCTTTTGAATACTCTGTCTAGGTTGCTCATAACTTTTCTTCCAAGGAGTAAGCGTCTTTTTAATTTCATGGCTGCAGTCACCATCTGCAGTGATTTTGGAGCCCCCAAAAATAAAGTCTGACACTGTGTCCACTGTTTCCCCATCTATTTCCCATGAAATGATGGGACCAGATGCCATGATCTTCGTTTTCTGAATGTTGAGCTTTAAGCCAACTTTTTCACTCTCCTGTTACTTTCATCAAGAGGCTTTTTAGTTCCTCTTCATGTTATTTGCGACATGAAGATCTTTTTTGTATAGTTCTTCTGTGTATTCTTGCCACCTCTTCTTAATACCTTCTGCTTCTGTTAGGTCCATACCATTTCTGTCCTTTATTATGCCCATCTTTGCATGAAATGTTCCCTTGGTATCTCTCATTTTCTTGAAGAGATCTCTTGTCTTTCCCATTCTATTGTTTTCCTCTATTTCTTTGCATTGATCACTGAGGAAGGCTTTCATATCTCTTCTTGCTATTCTTTGGAACTCTGCATTCAAATGGGTATATTTTTCCTTTTCTCCTTTGCCTTTCACTTCTCTTTTTTTCTCAGCTATTTGTAAGGCCTCCTCAGACAACCATATTGCCTTTTTGCAATTTTTTTCTTGGCGATGGTCTTGATCTCTGCCTCCTGTACAATATCATGAACCTCCGTCCAGAGTTTTTCAGGCACTTTGTCTATCAGATCTAATCCCTTGAATCTATTTGTTACTTCTATTGTATACTCATAAGAGATTTGATTTAGGTCATACCTGAATGGTCTGGTGGTTTTCCGTACTTTCTTCAGTTTCAGCCTGAATTTGGCAATAAGGTGTTCACGATCTGAGCCACAGTCAACTCCAGTCTTGTTTTTGCTGACTGTATAGAATTCTCCATCTTTGGCTGCAAAGAATATAATCAATCTGATTTTGGTATTGACCATCTGGACATCACCATGGTCAATACTGAAATCAGATTGATTAAGCTCAGATCTGAATGACAAAAAATCAACCCTAAAAATATCAGGAGACAAAGGGAACAGCAAAGCTAATTGTTGCAACCGATTAGGAAGCTATTCCACAAGTGCGTGCCAAAAGATGGCTTGGATATTGGGGTAGTGAGGAACATCTAAGAAATTAATTTTGAATACTTTGGAAGTAGAGTCTACAGGACTTGCTAATGGATTGGATATTAAGTTTGTTAGAGACTACTCTAGGATAATTTCTAGATTTTTGACTTCAAAAATTGTTTGGATGATGGTGCCATTTATAAGATATGATGATTGGGAAGAGCAGGTGAGGAAGAGGGAAATTAAGACTTAAGTATTTTAAGTTGGAGATGCCTTTTAGACATCCATGATGTCAAGTACAAAAGTACATTTGTATGTAAAAAGAGAAATTGATAATGTAGGAGAGGGGGGATTTCCATGGATGAGGTAAGAAGGGGAAGAGATCCAGTGCATAAAGGAGGGGTTGGCCTTTAGTCGGAGCGATGCTTTATCTGTACTGACAGAATATAAGGTGCATAGGACTTCCCTGGTGGCTCAGATGGTAAAGCATCTGTCTACAATGCAGGAGACCCAGGTTGGATCCCTGGGTTGGGAAGATCCCCTGGAGAAGGAAATGGCAATCCACTCCAAGACTATTGCCTGGAAAATCCCATGGACAGAGGAGCCTGGTCGGCTATAGCCCATGGGGTTGCAAAGAGTTGGACACGACTGAGCGACTTCATATGATGGTATGGAAGGTATAGAAGACAAATGAGGGCAGTTCTTTTCTGATTTGTTTTGATTTTCTCGATGAATAAGAGGCAAGATGATCACTGGGGATTGGGGAGGGGTGGGATATAGGGAATTTGAAGAGAGCTGCTGCCGCTGCTGCAGTCGTTAAGTCGCGTCAGTCGTGTCCGATCTGTGCGACCCCATAGACGGCACCCCACTAGGCCGTCCCTGGGATTCTCAAGACAAGAATACTGGAGTGGGTTGCCATTTCATTTGAAGAGAGAGAAGGTATTAAGTAGGGAATACAAATATACTAGGAAATGGTGTTGAATTGCCACGCAGTGTTGAGTGACAGTAAATGCTGTGTGCATGAAGTCCTCAGGTTGTGGACAAAGTTTCAAAATTCTTTTTTGGTGTGCCCAGCTGCTTTCTCTTCCTCACTGTGGCCTTCCTCTCCTCTAACCCAGATGAACAAACTACAGGTGTGGGGAGAGGCAGGCGCTCTTCATTAAGCACATCATAACACCTCCTCAGAGAAGGCAATAGGACCCCAATCCAGTACTCTTGCCTGGAAAATCCCATGGACGGAGGAGCCTGGTAGGCTGCAGTCCATGGGGTCACTAAGCAGTCAGACATGACTGAGTGACTTCACTTTCACTTTTCACTTTCATGCATTGGAGAAGGAGATGGCAACCCACTCCAGTGTTCTTGCCTGGAGAATCCCAGGGACGGGGGAGCCTGGTGGGCTGCCATCTACGGGGTCACACAGCGTCGGACACGACTGAAGTGATATAGCAGCAGCAGCAGCAACACCTCCTACTGAGGGCTCAAACTACTGGGGCTCAAACTACTGGTTCATTTCACCTCTTACTCGAAACACTCCCTTTGCCCTTTGTGAGCTGAGCTTCTCTCTCAGCACGCCCCCATCTCCAATCTCCATCTCTCTCTTTTTTTAATATTTATTTTTGTTTATTTGGCGCACCAGGTCTTAGTTTGTTGACAGTCACTCTTTGTCTTTGTGCAGACACATCATTTTACATAAAGAGAAAAATTTCCATGCTATTTTTCTATTGTTTTCCTTCTTCCTCAGTTTTGAGAGTTTTTATATCTTCCCTCTCTACATCTCTTGATACATCCCTTCTCCCCCTCCCACAGTGTACAGACGTACATATGCACACGATGTACACAAAATGCTGTGTATCTTTACAAACTTTTCCTGTGTTCTCATATCAGTACTTTTGTTTCATTTATATAATGGGATCATACTGTAAAGATTTCCCTGCTGCTTGCTTTTCTCATTTAACGAAATCTTGCAGAAAATCTTCTAAATCAACACACTGATCAATATGGTCAATGAACATTTATTCAACCGTTTACCTGCTGATAGACATTAATTCTCCCTCTAGTGTTCTGTATATGTATATGTATGTGTATGTGTGTGTGTATATATATATATATATATATAATTCTGTGTATATATGTGTGTGTATATATATATAGAATTCTGTGTATATATATGTGTGTGTGTGTATATATATAGAATTCTGTCTATATATGTGTGTGTGTGTGTATACATATATACACACATAGATGTATATGAAACTGAGGAGGGCATGGCTACCTACTCCAGCATTCTTGCCTGGAGAATCCCCATGGACAGAGGACCCTGACAGGCTACAGTCCATGGGGTTGCAAAGACTCAGACATGACTGAGCAACTAGTACAGCATGTTTATAAAACTATTTGATTGTATGTATATGTTGGTCCTCCTAGCTCATGGATAAACTTCTAATTTCTAAGAGTGGGTCCAAGAAGATTAATATTTTTAATTGATCTTGCTAGATTGTTTTCCAAAAAAGCTTTAAAAATTCACTTTTCCTTTAGAAATGCAGAATTTTTTTTTTCCTCATCCCTGATTCTCATTCTTTCCCAAGAGTGTTACCCTCTGAGTTTTTGCCATCAGGCAAGAAAAGTAACCTCATTGTAACTTTGGTTTATATCTTTCTGACTGCTGGTGTGATTGAACATCCTTGGTGGAAAAGCACCTGATTTAGAGCCAGTCTGCCCAAGACTTCACTTACCAGCTGTGTGAACTTAGAAAAATTATTTACCCTCTCTGTGCCAGGTTTCTTGTCTCCATAATGGGATAATAATAGTTCCCATTGCATAGTATGGTTGAAGAGTATTAGATAGATCATTGGGACAGTTTCTGGCACATAGTACACAGTAAAAAAAGTTTTTAATATGTTTATTGGCTATTTGAATATGCTCTTCTGTGAAATGACTATATCTTTTGCTCATTTTAAATTGGATCACTTTCTTTCTTTTTTCCATCAAACATTTCTATCAGATCTTGTTTCAAAACCCCTTTCAATAAAGCTTTTAAAGATGTTTTTCATATATGGCATATACCTTTCATGTTAAATTTAATTCTGTGTAACTTGTCACTGCAATGAATAATTTTTATTATTTCTATTGCTAACAAACTGTTATATAAATATTATAGAGAAAAGGTATTGAATTTTAAATATTTATCTCATATTGAGCCATCCAATGGTCTTATTCTAGGAATTCTTATTCTTAATTTTGGGTTTCCTAGGCATATAATTAATTATTGAAATTAATTATCTCCTTTTCCCTCATATTTGTAACGGTTATTTTCCTCTTGTAATATAAGAACCTTCAAAACAGTGATGAACAGCAGGTATCCCTGTCTTGTTTCTGATCTTAGTAAAATGAGAAATTCTATATGTGGAGATAGCTTTGATTTGTCCCATCAAATCAAATAGCAAGTCCCATCTTGCTCCTCATCTTCCATTCCTGATGTCTGTGTTATGGCTTTCAGACTTGTCTAGCTAGCCTCCACAATCGCATAAAGCAATACTTTCCCCCCACTGGTTCCTGAGGGGAAAGGAACCAGTTTATGAAATTAAAGTCCAAAGAGGGAATGAAGAACATGGACTATGGTACCTCCCCACTGGGTGGGCCCTGCACAGCTAAAGCTCAGCACACCATATGTCTTCTGCTTTTCCTCCATAAGTCAGTTCTTTTAAGCACACACACACACACACACACACACACAATCTCTTGCTTATTCTCCTCTAGTTGGATCTTCATTCTTCAAATATTAATTTTTTAGAAAGCTGTGGTCATGTTTGGACAACTTAAGAAGCTTATTTTGAGCATCAGAATAAAATTTGAAAACTTAAAATTAATACTTAGAGCATTAGCTTCCTATTTTCAATATTATAAATTTATTTCATATATATCTTTGACAGACTATTTAAATTTGCATACTTATTAAGTCTTTTATACATAAATTAACTACAGCTTTATAAGGTTTATATGAAAAGTTTTATGCAAAATAATATTTGCCACATTTATATACTTTCAAAAATTTAGTTTCATTCTTAGGAAGGAGTGTAATAGCCAAATTTAGGTAGTTTTTAAAGTTTAAAAATGTTTAAAAACTAAAACTCTCATTTACTCTGACAAAAAACACAATTTAGAATACAGTTTGTCAGTTTCCAGAAAAGAAATATCTACTATATGAATGAACCATTTCCTAAGTGTTTCCCTAAGAAAAATTAAAATCTATGTTCACACAATGACCTATATAAAACTATTCATAGAAGTTTTATTTCTAAGAGTCTAAACCTAGAAAAAAAAGTCTCAAATGTTAACTAATAAGTTAACCAACAGTACAACAAAACACTTAGCAATAAAAAGAATTATAGATTCATGCAAAAACATGGATTAATTTCAAAATCACAATGCTGAATCAAGGAAGCTAGGCGAGAGAGAGCAAGAGAATACAGCTATTAAAACTTTTTTTAAGCTATTTAAAACTATATAGACTATCTTAAGATAAAAGTGAACACACTAAGGTTTAATTTTAATAACATACATTATATATTAAAACATGCCTGTTTGGGATAATTTAAGAACAATTTTCAGATTTTGAATTTGTTAATACTATGAGTTTATACTTAATATTTCTTGGTCAAAATACACTCTCAATGTAAGTATATATACATACTTCTTCTACATTCATAGTAAATAGACTTTCATTTCTCTCAATTTTTCTTTTTTTTTCTTTTAGATTTGTGCAGTGGCTCATAAATATGTTTTCTATAAATCCTCATATAATGGAAGTAGCTCAAAATGAGAATGCTGAAGAACAGTAGCATCAGGAGAAAGAGGAAAGCTGCAACCGTGTAAGCGTTTGGACTGAAATAAGAAAAGAAAAGTTATTAGAAGTTGTTGCTTATTTTGGTGTTAATTTAATCAAATATTTTTTGAATGGCTAGCTGCTATGTCATTGTTCTCTGTCAGTGATGAATAAGATTTATAAGACATCTTGTCTCCCCTCACGGTGTTTACTTCTTAGTGTTTGAGGCTGACCAGAGGGGAAGATAGACCGTGTAATTGATGAACATGATGAGAGAAGGAGGCTATGGGAGCCAGGTGTCAGGAAGGCCTTCCAATGGAGGTGCCTTTTGAACTGAGATAGGTGAGAGTTAGCTAGATATGACAAGGATTAGGAGTATTAGTATGAGTTAGATAAAAATGTTAAAGAGTGGAGAAGGAGACTAAGGGTGGACATAATATTTTAGGCTAAGGGAGATGCATTACAAAGGCATAGAAGCATAAGAACACCTTAAGATCAGCCCCCAGACATTCTGCAACTAAAACTAGTTCAGAAAAAAAAAAATAATAATAATAAATAAATAAATAAATAAAACTAGTTCAGTGTGACTGGAATTTAGGTGCTAATGCTCAGTGATTAGGGATGAGGAATCATAGGTTGTTCAAGGTGCAAAAGATAGCTTTTATCAAGTTACAGAGGGTGGATTTTAGTATAAAGGCAAGAGGGAGTTTCAGACATGTGATACAGCATTCTCATTTTCGAAGGATGATTCTGATTTTAGTGTGAAGAATAGATGAGTGGGATGCATGAATATGGAGGGAGAAAACCATTTATGAGGTTTTTATAATAACCAATTATGGTGAGAATTTTAATTGATTAGTGGCTGTAAAAATGGGGAGAAATGGATAGATTTAAGGTATATTTAGAAGTGAGATTGGGTGATTTTGGTGATTAAGATGTGAGGTTTGAGAAATGTGTTAGAATAAAGGATATCTCCTAAATTTGGGGATGAGGTAATTCTGAGGATAGTAGCACTATTTATTGACATAGGTAATTCACAGGTAAGAACACTTTAGAGGGTATTTGTGAATATGGTTGGCTTACTTTGGGGCATATTGAATTTGAAGTACAAGAGGGTAAGCCAGGTGTTGTGTGTGTGTGGTGTGTATGTGTGTGTTGTACACTTAATAGATGCTACTTTCAGCTGGGATCCAGACCTCTTACCTTTTCACCTCATGAGTCTCCCATCACAGTAGATTTATTTCTTAAGCCAAACACTGTGCTGTTTTCTACTTTGTGTCATGGTACTTGACTGTAGTTTTTAGTTCCCTTTTAAATCATAATTATTTGTTTGCCATTTTACACTTTTCCAAGGTCCCCAGCCTCGTTAGTCTGACCTTCCTCCTCTGTGGATACGAGCTTAATCTAGCTCCAGTGAATCATTTCCTTCTTAGAAATTAATTAACTAATTTAATAAATGATCTGATATATGCCACGTACTGTTCTGGGTTCTGGTAAAACAATAATGGGTAAAAACAGACCTAGTCTTCACTGTTAGAGCGCTTACATTTTAGTGGGGACATAACAATTAATCAGATAATGAGAAAATAAATATAAAATTGAATTTCTAATAAAAATAAAGTAGGAGAGGTAATGCAATGAAAGCTTACTATAGTAGGATTTAAACCTGGTGAATTGGTCAAGAAATGCCCCCACAAGGAAAAGATAATTATTCTAAACTTTGAAGAATTAAATGGAAGTGGATTTGGTAAAGTTAAGTAGGTAAGGAGGGGAAGGAAGAGATCCCAGATAGAGAAAATAGTATGTGCAGAGCTCCTGCTGTAGAACAGAGTATGGAGAAGGCCAGGGATTGAAAGAAGGTTGATAAGTCTTGAGCTGAGAAAATGAAGGGAATATGATGCAAGATGAGATTGGAGCAGTAGGTAGCAGCTAGGTCAGAAAAGGTTTTGTAGGTCATGTTAAGAAGTCCCCATTTTAAGGAAAAAAACTTGAAAGTTTTAAGCTATCACCATTACAATGAAAAGAATAAAATACTTAGGCATATATCTACCTAAAGAAACAAAAGACCTATATATAGAAAACTATAAAACACTGGTGAAAGAAATCAAAGAGGACACAAATAGATGGAGAAATATACCATGTTCATGGATGGAAGAATCAATATAGTGAACATGAGTATACTACCCAAAGCAATCTATAGATTCAGTGCAATCCCTATCAAGCTACCAATGATATTTTTCACAGAGTTAGAACAAATAATTTCACAATTTGTGTGGAAATACAAAAAACCTCGAATAGCCAAAGCCATCTTGAGAAAGAAGAATGGAACTGGAAGAATCAACTTGCCTGACTTCAGGCTATACTACAAAGCCACAATCATTAAGACAGTATGGTACCGGCACAAAGACAGAAATATAGATCAATGGAACAAAATAGAAAGCCCAGAGATAAATCCATGCACCTATGGACACCTTATCTTCGACAAAGGAGGCAAGAATATACAGTGGATTAAAGACAATCTCTTTAACAAGTGGTGCTGGGAAAACTGGTCAACCACTTGTAAAAGAATGAAACTAGATCACTTTCTAACACCATACACAAAAATAAACTCAAAATGGATTAAAGATCTAAATGTAAGACCAGAAACTATAAAATTCCTAGAGGAGAAAAACACTCTCTGACATAAATCGCAGCAAGATCCTCTATGACCCACCTCCCAGAATATTGGAAATAAAAGCAAAAATAAACAAATGGGACCTAATTAAACTTAAAAGCTTTTGCACAACAAAGGAAACTATAAGCAAGGTGAAAAGACAGCCTTCAGAATGGGAGAAAATAATACCACTTGTAAAAGAATGAAACTAGAACACTTCTAACACCATACACAAAAATAAACTCAAAATGGATTAAAGATCTAAATGTAAGATCAGAAACTATACAACTCCTAGAGGAAAACATAGGCAAAACACGCTCTGACATAAATCACAGCAGGATCCTCTATGGCCCGCCTCCCAGAGTAATGGAAATAAAAGCAAAAATAAATAAACAGGACCTAATTAAACTTAAAAGCTTTTGCACAACAAAGGAAACTATAAGCAAGGTGAAAAGACAGCCTTCAGAATGGGAGAAAATAATAGCAAACAAAGCAACTGACAAAGAATTAATCTCAAAAATATACAAGCAACTCCTGCAGCTCAATTCCAGAAAAATAAGTAACCCAATCAAAAAATGGGCCAAAGCACTAAACAGACATTTCTCCAAAGAAGACATACAGATGGCTAACAAGCACATGAAAAGATGCTTAATATCACTCATTATCAGAGAAATCCAAATCAAAACCACAATGAGGTACCATCTCACACTGGGCAGAATGGTTGCTATCAAAAACTCTACAAGCAATAAATGCTGGAGAGGGTGTGGAGAAAAGGGAACCCTCTTACACTGTTGATGGGAATACAAACTAGTACAGCCACTATGGAGAATAGCATGGAGATTCCTTAAAAAACTGGAAATAGAATTGCCATAAGACCCAGCAATCCCATTGCTGGGCACATACACCAAGGAAACCATAAGTGAAAGAGACACATGTACCCCAGTGTTCATCGCAGCACCATTTACAATAGCGAGGACATGGAAGCAACCTAGATGTCCATCGGTGGACAAATGGATAAGAAAGTTGTGGTACATATACACAATGGAGTATCACTCAGCCATTAAAAAGAGTGCATCTGAATTAGTTCTAATCAGGTGGGTGAAACTGGAGTCTATTATATAGAGTGAAGTGAGCCAGAAAGAAAAACACCAACACAGTATACTAATGCATATATATGGAATTTAGAAAGATGGTAATGATGACCCTATAGAGAGACATCAAAAGAGACACAGATGTAAAGAACAGTCTTTTGGACTCTGTGGGAGAATGTGAGGGTGGGATAATTTGAGAGAACAGCATTGAAATATGTATATTATCATATGTGAAACAGATCACCAGCCTAGGTTCGATGCATGAGACAGGGTGCTCAGGGCTGGGATGCACTGGGATGCACTGGGATGACCCTGAGGGATGGGATGGGTTCAGGATGGGGAACACATGTATACCCATGGCTGATTCATGTCAATGTATGGAAAAAAATCATTACAATGTTGTAAAGTAATTAGCCTCCAATTAAAATTAATTAATTAATTTTAAAAGAATATGGTTGAAAGTTCAGTTCAGTCTCTGACAAAAAGAGAGAATCTTTCAGGAACATTATTCATACTTGAGTCAGAAGGAATTATCCAAACAAACTACCCTTCTTGGCTGTGATTTGTGCCTTGATTTTGTGAATTAAAATCGAGGAAGGAATTAAAAACTCTAATGTGTGATAAGAGTGGCCCTCATCTGACACGGCATCTGGTCAGTGTACTGGCAGGGGTACTGGGAAACCAGCAACTCCAGGAAGCTCTTCTGGCAAAACAGCCAAGATGGGGAAATGAGCTCTAGACCCAGAGATGGTACTAATCATAACAAGTGCCTCTGAGGACGGCAGAAATGACAGAATCAGGCTTAACGACTAGAAGTCTGCTCCAAAGAGACCGAAAAAAAAAAGGCAGGCTAAGAATCTAAGGACATACTATTATTAGTCAGATCTGGCGACCTGATAATAGCTTCAGGTTTTTAAAAATGTACTTGTGTTGTGTATGTTGTGCTCAAACAACTCTGGGCATAGTCTAATCCAGTCTCTTCTCTGAAGCACAAAGGAAAATGGTTTCTGATTGTCACTAGAGTAGATGCTGGTTCTTAAGAAAAGGGAGCTAGACCGCTGGAAAGGTGCTCCTCAGCCCGTGACACAGTGAATAAGGATGACAAGGCAGAACTAAAAGAGCACCATAGAACCTTGGGCTTTATGGCTTCCACACAATCCTTCTAGCAGAAAGGCACTTTCTCCCTAGCCTGCATTCTTGTTCTGTGAGCGGCAACTGAGAGGCAACAATTACAAGACGCTTCAGCTCACTGCGGTTGCTTGCTCCCCTCTTCCGTGGGGTGATGCCCAGTCCTACTCACTGACAGCCAACTGTTCACTAATTACTCTGGACATTTATGTGTGTGACTATACCAGAGTCTGGCTTGATTTTTCAAAGGAGACTTGCCAACATAAATATCCCAGGTCTAAGATAAAACAGAATAATTAAAAACAGGCCTTGTTATCCAATTAGCTGATCATCTCCTATTCCTATCACCAAGTGACATTTTCAGTGAGTATTCTGCCTGTTTTCCTCATTCAAGTGAACACAACAGGTTTTACCTTACAAACTGACCATCAAATTTTAAAGGATTAACAACAAGAATGGGGGTGGGCAGGGGTTGGGGAAGGAATATGGGCTTTAGAGGAAAGGCAGGTCTGAGCTGGATTCCAAAATCTGCCACTTACTGAGGCTAATCGGTAAAATGGCAAAAAACAATTCATACTTTGTAGGTTGTTAAATGACAAGGACAAAATAATTCTATAAGGAATGTAGTACATAAGAGGCTCTAAAAATGCATTACATAATAACAGCAGGCTCACAGTGCCTTAGCATCTATGGAGCAAAAGTAAAGGTTCTTCTATTTCTGTTCCTTAAAATTAAGAGGTTAAAACAAGACCAGAGAGATCTCACAGTAAGTTTTTCGAGAGACTATACAGCAGGGCTTGGAGAAGTTTCTTTCACCACGTGTAGGGTCCATAAAGAGTAACCACGTGAAGATCTGCTTCAACGCAATAACTATTCTATGAACACCTATTAGTCCTTCATTCAGCAAATATAAGTGAGTTCCCCTAAGGTGCCAGGCCTATGCTATAAATAAAATAGACACAAGTCTGGCTCTTAAACTGCTTACAGTCGAGCAGGTGAGCTAAGTCAGCACAAGGGACGATGAGAGTAGTGCTGGTATTAGAAGTGCACACAGGAGAACATCACCAGATCTCTGGGGGAGATTTCAGGGAAAGCTCCTTGGAGGAAGCAATCACCAAGGAGAAGTCTGAGGAATAAGGAGTTAGCTGACGGAGGACAAGTTCTAGACAGACAACAGCATGTGTGAAGGTTCTGAGGTCAAACAACCCTGCAAAATCAACAATTCCAAGTAGTTCAGTCCTGCCAGAACTTTGGACACAACCTGGGTGAGTGAGTACAAAGGGGGAACAAGGCAGAGGTAATAGAGGAGGGAGACAGGCATCAGCAATGTCAGCAGGAGTCAGACCATAAAGTAAAGATCATTCCACTAAGAGCTCTGAGTTAATCCTAAGAACACAGCGAAGTTCCTACAGTCAAAATGACATGATTAGACCTGCCCTTTAGGGAGCTTGTTCTGACTGCAGTGTAAGAAAAGAACACGTGGGAACTCTCTTAAATCACATAAAGAAACTACCTTAGAAGGAAAAAAAAAACAACAAAAACTAAATGTTAAAAAGAATCTCAGCTGTTTTAGAAATAAAAGATTTGTTTGGCAAGTTAAAGGGGAAATTTTTTAAAGCCTAATGGCCACAATCATGCTAATATAGCATAATAGAAGATAAGGTTGTGCAGCTCAGGTAAGCCTTCTTTTCTAAGAAACAAGAGAAAATACTAGAGGTCCCAACCTAAATCTCTCCACCTCCTTCCACCCTGCCTTCTCCAGGCAACTTAACACCTGCTCAGTCTCTTTTCACTTTACAGACTCAATTTGCTCAACAAAATAAAAATTCTGTTATAGAAAAGCTTAGAGAAACTGCATTAAGTGTGCCAGATAGCTTTAAAAAATTAAATGCTAACAGATGAGAACCAGTTCTGAGCCCAAGGTCAAGCAAAATTAATCTTCGCTATTTTGCCAATGGTCACTAAATAACAAAAATTTCTGTACGTAATTTCTAAATTAGAGACTCTGAGATCTTCCTAGTGGGGTGCAAACATGAGCACCAGAGCACAGTAATTAACTTAGATACTTTTCTGAATTTGTCTTTTAAAAATAAATTATGCCATTAAGCACTAAAGGCAAAGATTAAAATTTCACAAACTTCCAGTTAATTCTAAATGTGATGACAACTACTGGTATGCAATCAAATATTAAAAGAATCTCAGTTGTTTTAGAAATAAAACATTTGGTTCCAGCTTGAAGCAAAACTTTTTAGGGTCCATGATTAAATTGATTTGCAAATACAGCATGAAAAATAGATAAGGGGTCTTTTATATGGCAAATAAAAAACTAAAATCAATCTTTAAAATCAAGATTTTTGAAGGATGTTTGGCTGTAACTCACAAAAGACTTGAGACAAAGTTAATAACTGTACATTTCTAAAAATTAAAATATACACATTTTATAGTGATTTAAAACACAGGAATTTACTATAAGACATTTCTTACAAGATTTACATGCATATTTAAGAAATAATAATACCACTACTAATTTGGGGGACTTAGTCAAATACGTTCTCTGAAAGGAATGGACTCATATTTTTTATTCTCCAGTAAGAGCATCTCTACTTTACATACTTACTAAAAATAACTAAATAAATTTAATATAGCAAGGTGTGCTTTGGGTATTTGGGATTCACCAACTTGCTTAATTACTTCAAAAATTTCCATATTTTTATATACAGTTATTATTTATTTGTTCACTGACCAATGGGAAGAATGATGCAATGGTAACTACATCAATGGTATCCTGGGAGTCAAGAAATAATTCACCTCCTTGTTAAACAAATATCCAAATACTACTTGTATGCCAAAGGGCACTAAATAAACACTTAAGTCCGCGAAGAAACATGATACTGTATTTCATCAAATTTGAGATGCCATCAATTTTAAGACTAACTCTTAACTAATAAAGAAAAAATGTTTTCAATTACATTATGACATAGTGCCTTGGATGAGTCACATCAGCTTCTCATTGCTTGATATTTTTTTAAATCTACTCAGAAAAATCTGGCAATTTTTCCTGCCTCCAATACACTGCTTATATTATAAACAGCAATTTTTTTTTCTTTTATGAATCTTAGTATGAAACATGGCTTCATCTACATTGAGGTGTCTTCCTTTCTTGGCTCCCATAAAGTATTTAGTTGTTGTTTTTAAAAAGTAAGTGAAATTGTGATTATTTTACCAATGGCACATGTTTACTTCACTAATGTTAAATTCACATCTCTCCACTCTGTTTTGGTCCTTAACCATTTTTGTTTCAATGCCAAATCACAATGGAATCTTTTAAAAAATATTTTAAATGGCAATTAAATCCAACATATGTAGAGCTGACACTGTACATAACTCAATTGAAATGATGATACTAAATACAGTTACAACTGAAACTTGTACAAGCACAAGCAGTTTCAACCTGGCCAAATGGCCACCTGACAGCAACTGACAGAGGCCATCAAGCAGCAAATACAAGCCAAGTTCAAAGATATTAAAATGTGGGAAAAACAATACGAGTCTCAGAATCAGTAATAGCAGCAAATACTCATAGAGCACAAGGAAAGAGCGCCATTCTATGTACTCTCCATATGCTATGCCACGAAAACCTGTCGGGCAGGCAGATTAGGTGCCTCCAGATGAGGAAGCTGAGGCTGAGGGTGGGGGCGCTGAGTAACTTGCCCCAGTATCACAAAGTTAGCATGTGCCAAGGCTAGTTTTTGAATCCACTGTCTGGGTTATGCTTTTAACCACTATGTCATGTGGTCACTTAAGTTATTAATCAATAACTAGCTCTGTGACTTAACCTGAATCATTAGAGACTCCTTTCCTTATCTGGAAAAGGAAGGAACTGGAATGGATGATTATGGAGTCCCTTCCTAGGATGAAAATACTATAATTTTATAATCTTCCATAATAAAATGTTATCCGTATGGTAGCCTCTCCTTAATCCTATAAAATTCAAAGACTTTCACCACCATTACTGACTAATGAAAAGAACCTAACTTTTAGTATTATTCTAAAATTCACACACTTAGGAAAGGTATTAAGAAACAGACATACATGTACCATATTTCTCTTTTTCAGGATGATGGCAAAGGCTGACTATAGATACAAATGATCCAGTTTGTGGGTTTTACTCTGCCTGTGTACCATACTTGTGATAGAAATTTACCATTTAAAATTTTAGTCCAAAATTAACAAATGACTTCAATGTGTCCATTTTAACAGATATACACAGAGCACAGTCCTTTAAATATTCTGTTCATTTATGAGGGAAAAAACAACAGATTAATAACAAATGCAAATATTGCAACATTTTCTCTCTTGACCCAATTTAAAGGATGGAATTAACTGTGCATTACACAGATGCCTGACAACTCTTGACAACTCTTTTGCCCCAAGGTGGGGGTTGGGGAGGGGCTGTCATAACCTCTGGATCTTCTACAGGTCGGGCTACCCTCCCTCCTAGGTAACCTGGCTTCTGACTCACAGCCTCTGATCATCAGGCAATCTAGTGATGCTTAAAATATTTCCTAATAGTTCACTTTGAAGTTGTCTACAAAAGGACAGTTAATAAAGGAAAGAGATGAAAATGTGCAATGTCTTTAAATGTCTTTCATTATTTATTCATAAACATCAAACACTGTATCAGTTTTGGGTCTTGCTCTTTTCCTTTATAGTACACATGCAGACATAAAATAATCTGCCTGAATGGAAATCAGAGAAAACATTAAAAAGATTTCTGATGAAAAAAGTGAAAAGAGGAATATAAGCGAACTGTTGGCAAAAGTAGGTTTAAAAAGCAGAACAGGTAAGATGATGGCTCAAAGATGAAAGGGTCTGGTCAGAGCATAAAATTTCTCCATTACATACCTTCCCATGCTGCCCAGCTCTTTCATAGCAAATGACAACATCTTCCCACATTTCTAGCTTCTCAAATATCTGAAGGGCTGAACTGGTACATCCCAACTCAAAGAGTAAACCTGCAAGTTGGCGCTAGAAAAATCAAATTAAAATAATGAACAATCCTTCGCACAGATTCACACACAGATTTCTGTTCCATTTGTAGGTGTATCTAATATGCCATTTTAGCATCTGCTTATTGAAAAAAATACCTAATATCTATCATTCAACCTCTGCTGAAAAAACATGTTTCCTACATGTTGAAAAATATACAGAAACTGTTCAAAATACACAATATATAAATTTTTCCCACGAATTCAGAACTTAAAACACAAAATCGGCACTTCTTTATTATCTAGAAAGTCTATACATGACAATCTCTCTTGTAAAGCGGAAATCAAATAAGTCAATTTTTAAAACTGTTAAAGTGGTCCTTATCAGAAAGACAAACATAAATGTTGCTGAGGATGTGAAGGAAAGAGAACTCTTGTGCACTGCTGGCAGGACTGTCAATATGTGCAGCCAATATAGAAAACAATATGAAGGTTCCTCAAGAAACTGAAAACAGAGCTACCATATGATCAAGCAATTCCACTTCCAGATATATAACTGAGGAAAACGAAAACACTAATTTCTTTTAATAAGTACATTCTAAAAAATTTAGCTATCTACTTTCCCAGTACTTGGGATAAAATGGGGCAGTACTTCCCAGATAAAACGGGACAAACTGTGATAAAGTGAGTGAAGGTTAAGTATACTCAAAAATAAAAATAGTGTATTTTATAAGTGGTCCATCCTGCAGGAATAGAAAAACAATATTAAAAAGGTTTAAAAACTAGGTAAAACTCATGAGTAAGGTATGGTTGTAAAATTCAATACATATTTAACAGCTAAGAAGCTAACAGAAATGGAACATGCAGAACTAACAAACTCAGAAAGTAAAATGAAACTATAAAATTTCATTTTATAATGAAAATTACATTTTATATATAATTAAAATATTTATATATCATACAAAATATATATTATAAAAATAAATATATATATTATATTATAAAAATATATTATAAACATAAAAATATTTAGAATATGTGATTGGACATTTTCAAAACCTGAACATCACATGTGGGAGCTGGAATAAATCCTAATGCTCATATATAAGGAGTTCAATCTTGCTAATAGTGACAAAGTTATGGCATCTAAGCTGATTGGCTAATTAGGAGTAAAGACGAATATGTTTTGTAATAAACTGTGCTGTTATTTCCTGATCTTTAAAAATAATATATAAAGATATGCTTACTCCCAAGAAATAAAACTGATTTAATTTCTTAATGAAAGAGGATGTTTATCTAACTGCTCAAAGATCCCAAAATCCACAGCTTCCTAAGCAGATAAAATAAACACTGAGCCTATTTGAACAGTATTTAATTTTCCTAATGTTTCTGTTCAGAAAGTAACAGCTACACCCTCAACAGACATGTTTTGTCATAATAATAGCTCAGAGTTTGATTTGTTTATACACCACAAACTACATAGTACAAAGACAAAGCACTTAACAAATTTCACAGATCAGGGTTAAAAGCATGCCAAAAAGTTCTAATTGCTAACACCTTTCTGATGAAGAATCTATCCTTTTGAAATGATATGAAAAAAATTTTTGTGCCTGTTTTATTGAGCTGTCTCAATAGATGAAGTGAATCCCAATGTATAATAGATCCTCTCATTTACCCTGAGCTTATGAATATACTAAGGACTTCCCTGGTGGCTCAGATGGTAAAGCATCTGTCTACAATGTGGAAGACCCGGGTTCAATGCCTGGGTTGGGAAGATCCCCTGGAGAAGGAAATGGCAATCCACTCCAGTACTACTGCCTGGAAAATTCCATGGACAGAGGAGCCTAGTAGGCCACAGTCCACGGGGTCGCAAAGAGTCGGACATGACTGAGTGACTTCACTTAGGAATATACTAATAACCTACTCTAAGAAATCTTATGAAGATTCTGAGTCATTGAATTGTGGGTTGGTATTTATAATTCTAGGTCACTACCTACGTGCATAATCCACAGGAGATGACAGGAAGCTGGTTAAAATGACAATGGTTACTAAATCATCGAGAAATTTCTGGCTGGCATTATTTGACTCCATTTAGCTTTTCTGTTGGAGAAGGCAATGGCAACCCACTCCAGTACTCTTGCCTGGAAAATCCCATGGATGGAAGGAGCCTGGAAGGCTCAGTCCATGGGGTCGCTGAGGGTCGGACACGACTGAGCGACTTCACTTTCACTTTTCACTTTCATGCATTGGAGAAGGAAATGGCAACCCACTCCAGTGTTCTTGCCTGGAGAATCCCAGGGACGGGGGAGCCTGGTGGGCTGCTGTCTCTGGGGTCGCACAGAGTCGGACACGCCTGAAGCGACTTAGCAGCGGCAGCAGCAACAGCAGCAGCAGCAGCTTCTCTGTGCCATAGGTTTCACATTTGTAATTCGAGATTATTTCACAAAATTGTTGCAAAAAAATAAGGTAATGCATGTGAAAGGCAGAAAAAAGTACGTGCTTCACAATAAATGTGCAGTAAAAGCTGGCTGTTATTCTCTGGAATAACTACAACCCAATGAAGATAAAGGAAAGGAGGTAAACTAGACTAAAAGTTGGGAAACTAGAGATGCTCATGAACTGCTGTGTGATCAGCACTGGAGAAGTGTAGCTGTTGATAACTGCCCTGGGCTGCCATTTTTTTTCTGAGGATTAAGAAACTAGAATTATAAATTAAGAGACCAGACCAGGTGTCTAAGTTGTCTTCAGTGAATAAAATTTTACAAAATAGAGGAATGACACCTGTAACACAGGGGAACCCACAGGGCAAGAGCTAAACTAGGTGTTCTCATGCCGTTAGAAAGAGGAAAGTAGTTAAGGGCATCTCACATTATCAACTATCAAATAAATGCTTTATTTTACCATTTGTAAACAATTTGCTTAAAAGGTTCATTCTTTAGCAGAAAATCCTTAGAGGGCTTTTAAACATAAAAAGTTATTTTGAAAATGAAGACTTCTGTGGCTCTCTTATTTAATTTCAAGAATTCTATTTAACCTAGTTTACATTCTTTTCAAGGTTTTAAAAGTCTAGTATCACTTCATTCAAATAGCAGTTTGAAGTAACTGGCAATCCCCAGCTAGATACTTTTTCTTTTCCTTGCAATATTTGAAAATGCCAAAATAAATTTACAGTCATGTTTTTCTAATGCATTTATCTTTCAAAGGGAAGTGTTTTCCACACCCAGTGACAACAACGAAAATACCTGAATGGCCCAATGAGGTGGCACTTGACAGCAGTAGAAAATCTTCAGACGTTCCAGTACAGACGTAGTCTTATCTTCAAATTGGTCTGCAAGAGCCTTAAGAGCACATATCATAATCAGAATCTATACAAGTAATGACTTTTTAATATGAACAAGCTTTTGTTGCAAAAGTTTTACAAATAGACATATAAACAATAAAGAATACAAGTTACTTTGATAAGGTGTTGGGATGTGTGGATATTTTCTTAAATTTCCTTAAATGTTAAAAAAATACTTTAATATTTATGTAATTGGTACATTAAAAACATAATAAGAAAACAATTTTTTAATGAGGTTTCCTATAGTAGTTCTTTCAAAGAACTAGCCTTATTAATCCATCTTTTTATTTTTTCTGTTTTCTAAGAACTGTTTTTGGCATATCTATTTCACAACCATACTGTCACTGTGACAATGGCCCTTTCTAATGTAAATCAGAGATAAATTACATGAAGATTTCATTTAGGATGATTTTCTCAGGAATAAAATGAAATCAAAGGGTGTCTATTTGCTCACAGAGGGCGAAGTGTCTTACTCTTCAGCAACAGAGACAACCATAAGACAGGACACTCACTCATTCAAGACCAGTGAACAACTTCAACCTGCACGCATGGAGGAAACCCTCTGCTGGGCTCAAATACCTGCACTTTGTACAGATAATTGAACCTGCAGAACCTACAGAGGGCAGGCCAACAAGACAGAGATGGCTGACTCTAAGAAGGGGACCAAGGCCAAACGCAAAGCTAAAGGCTGCCACTAACTGGGGGTCACAAGACGAGCATCACAAGACTTCAGATATTCAGCATCAACATGAAAGCAGAAACTCTGGAGTCCTAGAAAACACACGGACAGCGGTCTCATTACCACGATCATCTTTACCTGGCTCCATCTGTCATCGAGCACATACACACGTCTTTCCTGTTTCACACTGAGCACTTTCCACTTGCATTACTGTGGCCTTTCTGCATAATGCAGCACTCAAGCTTTCTCTTTGGCAGCTGACGAGGCTTCACAGGCCTGTCTTACAGACTCGGGTCAGCTCAGTCGCCCAGTCGTGTCCCACTCTGCGACCCCATGCATCGCAGCACGCCAGGCCTCCCTGTCCATCACCAACTCCCGGAGTTCACCCAGACTCACGTCCTTCGAGTCCGTGATGCCATCCAGCCATCTCATCCTCGGTCGTCCCCTTCTCCTCCTGCCCCCAATCCCTCCCAGCATCACAGTCTTTTCCAATGAGTCAACTCTTCGCATGAGGTGGCCAAAATACCGGAGCTTCAGCTTCAGCATCATTCCTTCCAAAGAAATCCCAGGGCCGATCTTCTTCAGAATGGACTGGTTGGATCTCCTTGCAGTCCAAAGGACTCTCAAGAGTCTTCTCCAACACCACAGTTCAAAAGCATCAATTCTTCGGCGCTCAGCCTTCTTTACAATCCAACTCTCACATCCATACATGACCAATGGAAAAACCATAGCCTTGACTAGACGGACCTTAGTCGGCAAAGTAATGTCTCTGCTTTTGAATATGCTATCTAGGTTGGTCATAACTTTTCTTGGCAATACAGCAATTTTAATGCACATATTATGATTATGTAGGAATATTCAAACAACTAGGGTCATGGCATCCAGTCCCTTCACTTCATGGCAAATAGATGGGAAAACAATGGAAAACAGTGAGATACTTTATTTTCTAGGGCTCCAAAATCACTTTGGACCATAATTGCAGCCATGAAATTAAAAGATGCTTGTTCCTTGAAAGAAAAGCTATAACAAACCTAGATAGTGTATTTATAAGCAGAGACATCACTTTGCCAACAAAGGTCCATCTAGTCAAAGCTTTTGTTTTTCCAGTAGTCATGTATGGATGTTAGAGTTGGACCATAAGAAAGCTGAGCACCAAAGAATTGATGCTTTTGAACTGTGTTGTTGAAGACTCTTGAGAGTCCCTTCGAGTGCAAGGAGATCAAACAATCAACCCTAAAGGAAATCAGTCCTGAATACTCATTGGAGGAGCTGATGCTGAAGTTGAAACTTCAATACTTTGGCCACCTGATATGAAGAGTTGACTCACTGGTAAAGACCCTGATGTTGGGAAAGACTGAGGGCATGAAGAAAGGGACGACAGAGGATAAGATGGTTGGATGGCATCATCGACTCAACAGACCTAAGTTTGAGCAAACTCGGGGAGATAGTGAAGGACAGAGGAGCCTGTGTGCAGCAGTCTACAGGGAAGAGCTGGACACGACTGAGCAGCTGAACAAGGAGAGCATCCATGTATTTGAGAACGGTGAGGCACTGTGTTGGCAACTTACTTTCTAAAACTTCAGGATACAAAGTCCTGTACCTAGTCCTGTACCTAGAACTTTTCTGTAAGCTTGAAATTTTTTTAAGTTTTAATGAAATTAGCTTTTAAAATTGAAAAAAAAAAAAAAAGTAAGAGGTAGTAAATCCAAACTTCCTCGTAAAAGGACAAGAATCTAACAAATCCCACTATCAATAAAAGGAGACCAGTTTCTGAGTAGGGGAACTGTTCCTCAGCTGGGGAAAACAGGAAGTTCTCTATATTATACGAGGTGGAAGATATATTTGTTAGCCTAAGAAGATCCTGCCGAATGAGAAAACACTCATTGCATCACTTCTTTAACAACCCAAGATGCTATTCAGTCAAATCAGTCAGAACAAATTGAGTCATAACCAGACTCCTAAAACCATCTTGGTCAAAATATTTTTAAAGTTTTCTGGCCTTACTTCAGAGAAACTTAATAACAAAAAAGGTTGCATACTTCTGCCCAAAGCTATTTAGTTGGAGGAAAGAGAGAAGAAAAAACTTCTGGCTAAGTACATATGGTTACAATACATAAATAAAAGGCTCACTGAATTACTTCATTAAGGGGGCAAATTTTTCTTTTTATCAAATTATTTTTCTTCCTTTTGAAAGAAAAAATAAATAATGCTTATTTAATAAGCACAGAGGACAAGATGGTTGGATGGATCACCAATCCAATGGACGTGAGTTTTTTTTTTTTTTTTTGAAGAAAACAAATATATGTAATTTTATTTTATTTTATTTTTTTTTTTAATTAATTTTTATTTTTTAGTTTGTTTTGCTTTACAATACTGTATTGGACGTGAGTTTTGAGCAAGCTCCGGGAGATGGGGAAGGACAGGGAAGCCTGGTGTGCTGCAGGCCATGGGGTCACCAAGAGTCAGACACAACCGAGTGACTAAACAACAATTTAATAATTAAATGCCAAAAGCAACATCCCAACATTTACTTTTATGAAGTCATAGTTACATCTAAAACATTAGATTTTCAAAGGAAACACATGCGTTTGTGGCAATCTAGCTAAAACATATTGAGCAGTGCTCAGTAAATATTTCCCAATTTATTAATAAACAGATTTAATGGCAACCCACTCCAGTATTCTTGCCTGGGAAATCCCATGAACTGAGAAGACTGGCAGGCTACAGACCATAGGGTCACAAAAGAGTCGGACACAACTGTAGTGACTTAGCATGCACATTATGTATTTCAGATACACTCAGACACTTTTAATTGACCTCACAGTGCTCCTGATACTCTCAGATACTCTCCAAAATAGCAAAGACCACTGTAGAGAGTAGAGGACCAACATTTATTTGAATTTGATATCACAAATAAGCTCCTGAACAAGTATAGCCACATTTTGTAAGAATTCAAATAGACCATGTGTTTGATAATGATTAAAAACAGAAGTCTAACCTATTTTCACTCCTGCATATAGAATATACTTCTTCCTACCTTAGCTATGACAACCACCAACAAAGCCAAGAACATTAAATTGTCTAGTTCCTCTACTGAATTCAAAGTACTTTCTTATTTACTGCTGCTGCTGCTGCTGCTGCTAAGTCGCTTCAGTCGTGTCCGACTCTGTGTGACCCCAGGGACGGGAGCCCACCAGGCTCCCCAATCCCTGGGATTCTCCAGGCAAGAACACTGGAGTGGGTTGCCATTTTCTCACTGTCATGAAAGTAAAGGTGAAAGTGAAGTCACTCAGTCGTGTCCGACTCCTTGCGACCCCATGGACTGCAGCCTACCAGGCCCCTCTGTCCATGGGATTTTCCAGGCAAGAGTACTGGAGTGGGTTGCCATTGCCTTCTCCGCTCTTATTTACTAACTTACTACAAATACAGAGACTTAGTCACAGTTCATCTCTAGGTTTTTCAGAGCAAGATTATAGTGAATTATTCTGAAATAATTCAATTATAGTCAAGTGGACTGGAGTCCTTTACAGGAAAAAGTGTAGATAAGTGAGATGGCCTGAATTCTGTTCTAGGTCTACCCACAAGTCAAATCATTTCAGCACAAAAGGCACTCATCTACTACATGATTTTCTAAATGATCTTTTGCACTTCAGACATTCTGAACATATGCCTTTATCAAGAATATTTTGGGCCTTCCTTGGTGGCTCAGTGGTGAAGAATTCACCTGCCAATGCAGGAGACACAGGTTCCATCCTTCATCTAGGATGATCCCACAAGCCACAGAGCAGCAAAGCCCACGTGTCACAACTATTGAGCCTGTGCTCCGGAGCCCAGGAACCACAACTGCTGAGCCCACGCGCCGCAATTACTGAAGCCCATGTGCTCTAGAGCCTGTGCTCCACAGGAAAAGCCACTGCAGTAACAGGCCCATGCACCACGACTAGACAGCAGCCCGTTTGCTGCAACCACAGAAAAGCTTGCCCAGCAACAAAGATCCAGCACAGTCAAAAATTTAAAACATTTTAAGAAAAGAGTATTTTGTTGAATTTCCAGCATTTAAAAAGGCTGTCAGTCTCAGGCACCATTAGCCGAACACCAGTATCATGTTTACTCCCCAGAGACAAACCATACCCAAGTAGTCTGAAAGACAAAGGCAAGACGCTAAGTCCTAGGAGACTGGGACTGCTGAATGGGAAGCCTGAGTTTCTACTGTTAATATGTGTGTGTGAATGTGGACAGAAACAGGGAGCTCAGAGACAAATGGGTACCTTGCAAGCTTTCACAAATTCCCGAAATTGAGGTAAGTGACCTCTAAAGCAGTGTCCTACTCTTTCACTTGCCATTTTCTCTCTCCCATTTCTAAATTTAATGTATTTCACACCTGAAAGTCATCGACACTTGGTCATAAGTTAAAATTGGCATGAGAAGTTGGTTTTTAAGAAAAGATAGTAACATCAAAAATGGAGAGCGAGAGACACAAATATACCCTAAACCAATCATTAAGAGTTGAAAGCAAGCAGACTGTACACAAGGAGGGTGACAGAGAGATGTGGATAAACAAGAAATATGATGAGAAAAGAGTAAGGAAGAGTCTAGCTTAGACTAGACAGAGAGGTTGGGGGGGCGGGGCACGATAAGAGAATCAGGTGACAGAAAATCCAGGTTCAACTGCTGGGACACACAAAAGACAACTTCATTCATGAAGCATAAACTGTTACATGAAACTGTTTTCAAGTTTTAAGACTCCCTTTTAATGTCTTTTTCTCCCCAAACTCCACCTCAAAGCATTTATACTTTCAGTGTTAAGACAATGTGCCTGTGCATACAGTTTCTCTGACCCCAGACAATAACAACCCTTGAGGCTTTCAGCAACCAGTACCAGAGATCAGAGGACACCGCTAAGGAATGGGGAATTAAAGAATAAATCCCCACAGAACAAGGATGGGCCCTCTCTGTTTTCAGCAGAGAAAGAACTTCCCTCCAAAAAAAACTAGAGAAAATCAAGACTACATTTTAAAATTAGCACATGGAGAATGATTTAGGACAATTTTGAAGGACAATTCAGAACAAGGTCTGGTATGATTTAGACTTTATTTATGTGCTCATATCTAAAAGTATGGCACACATATCTTCAAAAAAACACAGCTAGTCCCTAAGGACCTACACTTTGACTGAAGGGTATTCTTTCTTGCTTGCGTGATATCTAAGTGCTTATCAGCTTTCTGAAGAGCCAAGTCAAAATTAGCTGATAATCTAAAAGGTATGATTGATCACATGCCAAATCACCTTGTTTTTTTGTGCAATCTGTGTACAATGGATATGTCTAGGAGGGTGAGATTTATTATAAAAATCTGTACTTAATCAAATATATCCAACAGTTGGGTTGAACAGTTCTCTCTGACAGGAGTCTGCAGTCATTCAATTGTGACTCACAAACAGTTGTGGTCAAGTTAACTGCTACCCCAAACTTCCAAGCCTAAGAAAACTTCCAATAGGAACAAGGAGAATGAGAATCAAAACCTGTTAACACATCTACTAAGTATCAACATCATCATTAAACCTATTGTTAACCCAGTTTTACCTCAAGCATAGGGAACCGCAGCTCAGAGAGATTAAAAAACTTCGACTTGCCCGAAGTTTAATTTTTTCTTTTCGGCTGTTGCTTTCTTTTAGTTTTTTGGCTGTGCAGCACAGCATACAGGATCTTAGTTTTCCTGACCAGAGACTGACCCGGGCTCCCTACATTGGAAGCGCAGAGTTTTAGCCTATGGACCACCAGGGAAGCCCCTGTGCTCAAAGTTTAAAGCTATGAATCAGAGCCTGTCTGATTTCAAACACTATATTGACAGCTTCATCAAAACCATAACCTCCTAACTTAGGTGGAAATGGTCAGATCTGTGAAAATAAAAAGCTGCTTCTCACTGGAAAATATTGAAAACCCTAACGGTTTTCCCCCACCTAATCCCATAATAAGAGTCAGGGTCAGGAGATCTGGAGATCTGAGCAAGATTTCTGCTTCCTGTTTCAAAGACTTTCTTGTGTTGGCTGGTAGGAACTGGGTCTACTAATGGGGGCTAGGAGAGCCTAGATGTCTTTTTTATGATTCGAGACTAAAGAGATGAACATAAAGAGGAAGTCTTCAAGGAAATGCAGACAAAGCTCTTGAAGCATTCCCTTTAGTCACACCTCAGCAGTTAATCTTTCCGGCGTCAGGACCTCTTTGAACTCTTATAAATTACTGAGGGACTATAAAGAGCTTTTGTTTATGTGGGCTATAATGTATCAATATTTATCGTATTAGAAATTAAAACTGGGTTAAATTTAAATATTAAGTTATTCTAAAATAAAATAATGACTCCATTACATTAACTTACATAATATGTTTTATAAAAAATAACTATTTTTTCCCAAAAAACAAAATCGTAAAAAGTTTAGCAAAATCTGGGGACTCTCATGGTAGTCCAGTGGTTAGGACTTTCCATTTCCACTGCCGAGGGCCTGGGTTCGATCCCTCCTTAGGCAACTTAGATCGTGCAACCCAACTGGTGTAGTCAAAAAGAAAAGAAGAAACAACTGGCAATGACTTACACTTTTGCAACTCTATTCAATGTCTGGTCTAATAGATGACAGCTGGATTCTCATACCTGCTTCTGTAGTCAATCTGTTGCAATATGATGTTTTGGTTGAAATTTATGAAGAAAATTTGACCTTACACAGATTGGTAGTTGGAAAAGGGAGAAGTATTTTAATAGCTTTTAAAGTTAATTTTGCATATTATTCTTTGACACTACATCAAAATTCAACAGGTGGTTAGCTTCTTAGAGTTATCTGCAATGTGGAATTTGAAATCCTATCAATGAAAGTTTTCTTGTTACATTAAATACTCTGTTATAGTAAATTCACTGGTCTGAATAAGAAAAAATCATAAAACAAACCCACTCACTGATGTGTCTTGAACTTTGACTGGGTCTTTTACCCATGCTTGATTTTTCACATCATGCATTGGCCATTTTGGAAAAATGTGCAGATTTGCAAATGTCTACATATTTCATATAATATTAAAAATTACATGCACTAATTCAGCAAGCTCATATAAAAACTCTCATCCCAGTAACTGAAGCAATGGGAAGCTGTCAGGTTTATAACTAAAGATAAAAGACTTCCAAAAGTTTCATTTTTTTCCTTCAAGCTCAAAATTTTATCACTGGTAACAAATAAAAGTGATAAGCTCACTTCATTCATTTTTGAGAAAATTTCGGCCATAATGCCCAAGTCTGAATATCCATAGTCCGTCAGTGGTTCTTCAAAGTAAAAACAATGTTCCATGGGAAAAGCTCCATACTGTCACCCTGCTTATTAACTCAGATGCAGAGTATATCATGTGAAATGCCAAGCTCGATGAAACACAAGCTGGAATCAATATTGCCTGGAAAAATATCAATAACCTCAGATATGCAGAGGATACCACCCTTATGGCAGAAAGCTAAGAGGAACTAAAGAGCCTCTGGATGAAGTAAAAGAGGAGAGTGAAAAAACTGGCTTAAAACTCAACATTCAAAAAATGAAGATTACAGCATCCAGTTCCATCACTTCACGGCAGATAGGGAAACAATGGAAATAGTGACAGATTTCCAGTTTCTTGGACTCCAAAATCACTTTGGACAGTAACTGCAGCCATAAAATTAAAAGATGTTTGCTCCTTGGAAGAAAAGCTATGACAAACCTAGACAGCATATTCAAAAGCAGAGACATTACTTTGCCGACAAAGGTCCATATAGTCAAAGCTATGGTTTTCCAAGGAGTTATGTACGGATGTGAGAGTTGGACCACAAAGCTAAGCACTGAATAATTGATGCTTTCGGACTGTGGTGCTGGAGAAGACTCTTGAAGAGTCCCTGGGATAGCAAGGAGATCAAACCAATCAATCCTAAAGGAAATCAACCCTGACTCTTCAATGAAAGGACTGATGCTGAAGCTCCAATACTCTGGCCCCCTGATGCAAAGAGCAGACTCACTGGAAAAGACCCTGATGCTGGGAAAGATCGAAGGCAGGAGGAGAAGGGGAAGACAGAGGATGAGATGATTGGATGGCATCACCGATTCAATGGACATGAGTTTGAGCAAACTCTGGGAGATAGTGAAGGACAGGGAAGGCCTGGTGTTCTGCAGTTCATGGGGTTGCAGTCAGATAGGACTTAGTGACTAAACAACAACAACGACAAAAGCAGTTCGCTCAGGTTTTCTTGGAATAACCACTGCACTTCACACAGCACAAATGTTTTGCAAGTACCTCCCAGTTCACCACATAAAATATTTAAAAGCAAACTGTCATGGATAAAGATTTAATAAAATAATGTTGACTGCTTTATCAAAGACAATATAAACAAAACTGTCTTCTTTTTTTTTTTTTTAAGCTACAAATGCATGACTATGAAGCACAGGCTGACTGAGAGCACAGTGTGGAGTCCAGACCATGATTCTGGTGAAGGGGCCAACAGTTTGACCCTCCATTGCTTCTGTTGATTCAGTTTCAACACAGTGACAAAGTAAAACAGTATTTTAGTATTGTTGTGAACGGGCTTCCCAGGTGGTCCGGTGGTAAAGAATCAGTTTGCCAAGCAGGAGACATGGGTTCAATCCCTGTGTCAGCAAAATCCCCTGGAGAAGGAAATGACAACCCACTCCAGTATTCTTGCCTGGAGAATTCCCATGGACAGAGGAGCTTGGCGGGCTACAGGCCATGGGGTCACAAAAGAGTCAGACATGACTTAGCGACTACACAACAATGTTGTTGTGAAGATGGTTGTGACCTGTGGATTCTCTGAAAGGTCTTAAGGAGCCTTGGGGCTCCACAATCACCCTCTGAGAACTGGGAGACGCACCATCTCGTGTGCCGTTCCCAGGCCCCCCCACTTCCAACTTTCTCCCAAAACTTCTCTGGGAGACCTTCTTGGTAGTTCTCCTTCACTATCTTGTCTTAAAAGTTCAATGAGAAAAGTCAGTCTATTTATAGTCTGAAAGTAGGGTAAGAGTGCAAAGAATATGTATTATTAAAACCTAAGTGAATGTTTTAAATTCCTAGTATCATCCTTTCTAAGTTAAAGCAGTCAAATCTAATAATAGTTACACCTACTTTCCTGAGCAGTCTCTGTCAGATGCAGAACTCCCGTTCCTCAGTGAGCTCAATCTGGCTCCAGTCTGTGGCCCTTGGTAACACACACCTCTAAGGTTCCTTCCAGGTCTCAGTCCTATTAAATCACAATGCTGGCCTCCAGGCCTTGACAAATGCCCCTTTAGTCTCTGTTCTGTATGGACCTGGATGAAGTGAAGTTAAGTGAAGTTAAGCCGCTCAGTCGTGTCCGACTCTTTGCGACCCCATGGACTGTAGCCTACCAGGCTCCCCGTCCATGGGATTCTCCAGGCAAGAATACTGGAATAGGTTGCCATTTCCTTCTCCAGGGGATCTTCCCAACCCAGGGATCGAACCCAGGTCTCCCGTAATAGAGGCAGACGCTTTAACCTCTGAGCCACCAGGGAAGCCAGGAAAACATCTGGAGCTACTAAAGATGTAAAGATGAACGGCTGGTCTCAGCCAGAAGCAGGATCTTCCAAAGGCGACCATAATCACCACCCTCACAGGACCCTCAATTTCTGTGGGCTGGGCTAAAGAGCTCTACTTTAATAAGCACCTTGCAAGTGGTTCATATGTTCAGGCAAGTTTGGGGAAAGTTGCACAAGGCTCTTAAGATGTACCCAGGGTGCTGTCCCGGGGGAAACCAGTGTGTCAGTTCAACCAACACAATCTGATTCTGTCGAATCTTGAGTGCCCCAGCCAGAATCTGACTGAAGTGAGCAGTTAGTGCCTTTAGACATGTGGTGGACATTATTCACCCCACTGGTAAGTTCCTCTGCTATTCTTGAGTTTTCACTGTTCTGTAACTTTCTAGACTTTAAACATTTTTTTTACTATCAACAATACTTTATCGCTTCTCCCTTCTTTTACCTCACTTATCTATGAACCGTCGCTTATTTTTTATTAATCTAGTATTATGAAACTCACACCCAGGTTTGGCCCACCAGCCTCCCTCTGGGCAGCATCCTCTCTTGGCCTTAGCCTTGGCCTGTTTCACTTAGCCACGTGCACATTCTGTTCCCACACAGGAGGACCACATCCCGATATTATGGGCACTCCATGTTCCCCTCCTCTCACCTAAATTGTACACCCTGAGATGCTGAGTTCTGCCACCAAGCCTTGCTCACAAAAGCCTCTGTTCACTTCTTCCTGTCTAAGCTGGTTCAACCCCCTTCCTCCAGATAATGCCAAGTCTTTCACAGATGGGTGCAACATGGTCAATCAAAGCATGGACTTTGAAACCCAAGGCAGACCTGGTTTGAATTCCAGTCCAGCTATTAGATCTTGGGTAGTCATTTAAATTTTCTGTGCTTTATTATTTTCATCAATAAAAATATAAGTAACACCTACTTCCTAGGATTATCTAGTGCCTGGCATCTGAGTGATCAGTAAATGGCAGTAACTATATACAGTTCTGAACAAAGAATAGTAACTACAATGATTCCAATAAAATTAAAGCACAGCCACAGTCACAGGAGCAAGTTCTGGTATGCTTTTCAATAACTTTCAAATGCTACGTGTGGTTATTAATGGAGGTGAAGTACAGAGCTAGAATGGAAGACAACACTTCCTATCTCAGATACCGGAAAAGCTCCATGGCAGGACACAGCACACTGAACATGAAGCACTGTCATTACTCCAATGTTTTCAGATCTTCCAGGCAGTAATGACTGCTTGCAGTGAGCTGTGAAGGACTGGACAGCTTTATTTTCTTGTACCCAGACTTCCCCTCTTTAAAGTGAGGATAATAGTAACAGTTAACATTCACTGAGGGTTTTCTATGTGCCAAGGTACTATTTCAAGCATTAAATGAAGTCATTTAACCCTTTGGTATCTGAATGACAGCTCTCTCCATCCTCCAGGTAAGGAAGTGAAGCACAGGTTAGAGGACTCAGCCTTGGCCACAGTACGTGATCTCTCTTCCTCTTAGACTATGAGGGCTACAGACAACAAAATATGGTGCTTTTCTGACAACAGACATTCTGATACTGAAGCAGGCAGAGAAAAGCAGAGAAACAGGAAAAGAGAAAGACCTGATGATCTGTCTGGGCCATGAATCCAACTATCTCTGGGACTGGAATACCTCTAGACGTCCCAGCTATAAAAGCCAACAAATATCCCTTTTCATAGCAAGTTTGAATTGGGTTTTTGTCCCTTAAGTTTCCTTACCAAGACTTGTTCTTAAATTGTACTGAAGTAGGAGTATAAAGAGTCTTGAAAAGCTCTGAGCTTCAATCTGTCCTCTATAAGCACCATGCATTTAGGAAAAGGATATCCAAAATAAGTATAAAGATTGAACACAATCTCTCAAAGTTGAAGCCACACCCCCTTGGTGGGCAGACCAAACATGACCAAGGTCAGCCTGAACTACTGGATCACATCCCCACCCCACCTCCCTCCTCAGTCAGCAGCTCCATCACGGCAGCCGTGTATTTTCCACCCACACAAACAGTCCCATATCAAGGTCAATACTGAGCCTGCCAAGCATAACCCATGTGGATGTACTTTCATGAAGAAGATATGTGAAAACATAATACAGCACAGCACATTCTGACACCAGAACATGGGAGCGAAGACTGGAATGTAGAACGAATGACCAGCCTGTAAGACAGAGGATACACATTCTACTCGAGTTCCCACAGACTAGTGAACGTATTTCCAGTTAGTCGAGTAGTTAATTCATGGACTCCAGTCTCTTATCACTTCTAATCACTTCAGAGGGTAGTTGCAGTTTATCATTTTTTAGGAAACCCTGTAAGAAAAACTGACATTCCTTTATCTCTTTTCCCTTAAAAAATACAACCAAACAAACCGTGAATTACTACCAACCAAGACCACGACCTTACCCTCAGTGTGATCACAACAACTGCTCTGTTCTTGTTGGCTTTGGCACTAGGCTGAAGATCTGGACTGCAATGATACTAGAAAGGCCGAGCTCTACAACTCAGACTGCTAAAGTGCCAGATGAGAATATAACCTTCAATTCAGCTAACTCTTAATTATTCCTGCTGATGACTAAATAATTCAAAATGGATTTTTTTTTTTTGGCTCATACATGGTTTAGTGGCATAGTGGGATGAGGAAAAAGCTGAATGATGACAGAGAAATAAGTACTTTATACACTCTGTTGGTAAAAAGCAGGGTATAAATAAATACAACATTCACCATTCAACAAACATCCAAGTGCCTATTCTGAATATACAAAGTAAGTAAGACACAGAATTGGACCCCTCAAGAAGCTCACATTCTAGCTGTGATGATGGAAAGATTTTCAAATAAGATATAATTTAGTAAATGCTAAAATACAGTATCAAGAACAGATGTTCTAAAAATATCATTCAAAAGTTGTGAAATCTCAATTATCTTCTACCATTAAGAAAGTCAAACTGCAGCATGAATAGTCTCCAGTGACAGAAAACTGCTACAGTCTCAAACTCCCAGAAATTCAAGGGTGAAGGAAAAGATTCCTGCCATGAAATCATCTTCAGAGGCACAACCACCTGGAGAGGGGCAGATTTAAATTTAAATTAACTGGTTTAAGAGATAACTGGGTAATTAAAAAATTCATCAGCAAAACTATTTTAATAATGAACATAAAGTAACCTAACATTAATCCTCAACAACTGAGTGAGTTTATCAACGTTAATATGAATATTATCAGACAAGGATGACATCTGGTTTACACAAGTTTTTTTTTTTTTTTTTTTGGTTTGAACAAAAGTTAGATGTGTGTATGTAGGGCTTCCCTGGTGGTTCAGATGGTAAAGAATCTATCTGCAATGCAGGAGACCCGGGTTGGATGCCTGGGTCAGGAAGACTCCCGTGGAGAAGGGAATGGCTACCTGCTTTAGTATTCTTACCTGGAGAATCCCATGGACAGAGGAGCCTGGTGGGGACCCATGGAGTTGCAAACAACTGGACATGGCTGAGCAACTACCACTTTCTCTTTCCCTTTGAATGTAAGAGGCTGCAATTAATTTGCCTCGTATTTGGATTATATGTATAATATATTGCTTTTACCATACTAGAGCAAAGAAGGAAAAGATGTGCTCTCATGATAAAGAAAGGAGAAGGAAATGGCAACCCACTCCAGTATTCTTGCCTGGAGCATCTGATGGAAAGAGGAGCCTGGCAGGCTACAGTCCATGGAGTCACAAGAGTCGGACACAACTTAGCGACTAAACCACCACTACCTAAAGTGGGCTTCCCTGGTGAGGAAAGAATCTTCCTGCTAAATGCAGAAGACCAAGCTTCGATCCTTGGGTCAGAAAGATCCCTTGGACAAGGGAACAGCAACCCATTTTTAGTTGGAGTTTCAATATCAGACTCTCAAAATTAATAGAATGAATAGACAGACTTCCAGGGTAGTAAACACAACCCAAGTTCTAGGAGGGTGGGGCACCCTAAGCTCTACAAGGACAGAAGCTCCTCTGCTCAGGACCCTTCCAGACCTTGCCCCAAAACCTCATCATTCAGCTGCTCATTTATATTCTTTATAATAAATCAGTAATAGTGATTAAGTGTCTCCCTGAGTTTTGTGAGCCATGTTAGCAAATGATCAAACCTGAGATGAGAAGGAGGTCATAAAAACTCCTAGTTTATAGCCATTCAGTCAGAAGTATTAGACTTAAAATCAGAATCAGAAAAGGGAGGCAGTCTTATGGGACTAAGCCCTTCATGCATGAGGTTTGTACTAACTCCACATAGTGTCAGAATTGAATTAAATTGTAGGATACCCAATTGATGTCCACAGGGAAGTGAAAACATACTTAGTATGGAAACACCCACACACTTGGTGTCAGAAGTGTTGAGCAGACGAATAGCTTTCCTTTAGATAGGTTAAACACCAGAGTCACAGAGCTCAGTACACAGCTGGGCTTTGGAGTCAAGCAAATTCTAGAACAACACTCTCAAACAATAAAATGTGTTTGAGTAAAATGAAAGCCATCTCATAATATTCATAATAAACATGCGTGGTTACTGATAACAATAAAGAGTTGGAAAACTAACAAGAATTGCAACATTAATTCTTACCTGTGTCTGCCTCATTGCTCGTTCCACTCGGCGTGTGCTTCCTCTCTCAAGTTTTGTCCGGAGGATCAAAGCTGATGTCTGAATGGCCCAGAACTTGGGTTGTGAAAGTAAACACTGATGGGGAGGGGGAAAAAAAAAGACCACAAAAGAAATGGATAAACTGGATAATCCACTCTGAATATAACAAAATTAATATATCAGGATACAGTTGAGTGACAATTTGAAAATCATCTCAGTGAAAAATAAAAGACAACGCGTGCTTTCAGATGTTTTTGGAAAAGAATGTGTTCGTTTGAGCAGAATAATTACTTAACTGAGCTGACATGTTCAACTGATTAAATTCCTAAGGAATGAATCAGAATTATTTCCAGATAATCAAAACAGTAAATGGAATAAATCATACCATTAATTAATACATCTTTTTATAAGTTTTACAAATGTTAAAGACCATACTTCTCAAATTTGAAATAAATTTTTTAAAATTATCCAAACTCACAAATGAAAACAAATAATTAGAAATCTAGTATCTTTTCACTTAAAAAATAGCTTAATCTCCTAATGCAAAGGCACATCAAAGTTTAAGGAAACCATCCTAACATTTTTGAGAACGCTTTCTAGTCCTGGTTAGGGCAGAGAGTCTCTAATTTTAATTAAATGTTATTCTAGAGGGACATCTTAAGAAAGACTGGCTTATAAGAAAATCATGAATATGCACACACTGAAACCTAGACCCAGAGAAAGCTGTGACCACCATCAGTTCAGAGAGTGCAGTAGAAACCACTGAATCTGTCCACAAATGCACAGGGTGAGAGTGAGTGAGTTCTGGGTGCACAAGAACAGGGGGAAAATGTATCCTGATACAGTACGGACTGCTCAGTATAATGAACACAATTTAAGCTCTTTGCTGATGACATGGAAACCAACAGTGACCCCGAGTGATCATTCCCCAACAGTAACTTACAGTGAAGGTTGCTTAGATGAAAGGCAAAAGGCATAACTGTCTGACAGCTGACTGCATCCTTATTTATTTATTTATTAAAATCACATTTTTAAAAAAATCCTAGTTAACTAGAGCCCAATGAATCATTCAAAACCTAGCTGTGCATTAGAAGAAGCTTTTGGTATTTTAAAAGGTAAATCAGACCTCTGAGAGCACAATCTGAGCATCAGTGTTTTTTAAAACACTCTCCAAATAATACTAAGACATAGCCAAATTGAAGAATTATGAAGCTAAGCTAATACAAGTGTTGTTTAGTCACTAAGCAGTGTCCAGCTCTTTTGCAACCCCATGGAGTATAGCCTGCCAGGCTCCTCTATCCATGGGACTCTCCAGCAAGAATACTGGAGTAGGCTGCCATTTCCTTCTCAGGGGATCTTCCTGATGTAGGAAATGAACTCTTGTCTCCTGCACTGGCAGGCAGATTCCTTACAGAGCCACCAGGGAAGCAACACAATTATTTGTTTTTTGGTTAAAGGCACTAATAACTCCAAATCCTCATTAAAAGTTAGCACTAAGTCCTTCAATGGAGTATAAACTCTATCACTGTCTCTCCAATTCTTTACCGCACCATGAATGGCCAGCTCACTTTCATCATTTCTATTATTTGCCTGGCCCCTATGGGTACTGGAATTTTCAACTCCAAATCTAGGCCTAAGTGAAAGTGAAAGTGAAAGTGAATTCGCTCAGTCGTGTCCGACTCTTTGCAACCCGTGGACTGTAGCCCACCAAGCTCCTCTGTCCATGGGATTCTCCAGGCAAGAACACTGGAGTGGGTTGCCATTTCTTATAATTGTTAGGTACGTAGAATAGGGAAAAGGAGTCCAAAATGGCGGTGACTAAAAGACAAGGAAGGGAAAAGCCAGCGAAAAGAGAACAAAAGGAGGTCCAAGGACCAGAGTGAAGACTTCAGGTAGAACAACAAACAGCACCCCTGACTAAGCCCAATTTACATAGGGCAGGCCCAGGTGGAGGAAAAAACATCTAAGAGGAGCCAAAGCGCTTTCTCTCGCTCTTTCTCTCCTGCGCGCGTGCGCTCTCTCTCGCCCCTTCCCCCACACGCTCCTCCCCTCTCTTCTCTTCAAGTCTTTGGGTTGGCATGCCCTCACACTTCGAGGATAGATTCTCCTGCTATCTTCTAAATAAAATAGAGCTGTAACACTGATTTGCCTAAGAGCTATGACATGGTTTGTCCAAGATCCGAGAGCTGTGACGTGCTGAGGGCTTTAATGTTTGTCGTTCCAAATCTTTGTTGTGACGAGACAAAGAACCGAGGAACATACACTCTCGTGACATAATAAAAAAGAGAACAATAGATTAGGTTACGTGCTCAATGTCACACCTTCATTAATAGCAAAAGCTGATTCTAATACTTTTGGGATCTCTTGATTCCAAAAACAACACTTTTTTTTGGCATAAGCTGCAACCATTTTCACTTTGTAACTGAGATACAGTTGATACAATATTTTTTCAGTTTTAGGAGTACTACATGATGATCTGACATTTACATACATTATAAAGGGATCACTCCAAGGAAGCCCAGTAAGCATCTTTCCCCATACAAAGACATTATATCCCCACGACTTATTTATTATATAGCTGGGTCCAGAAAAACATCTATTTCTGCTTTATTGACTATGCCAAAGCCTTTGTGTGGATCACAATAAACTGTGGAAAATTCTGAAAGAGATGGGAATACCAGACCACCTAATCTGCCTCTTGAGAAATCTGCATGCAGGTCAGGAAGCAACAGTTAGAACTGGACATGGAACAACAGACTGGTTCCAAATAGGAAAAGGAGTACGTCAAGGCTGTATATTGTCAACTTGCTTATTTAACTTCTATGCAGAGTACATCATGAGAAACGCTGGACTGGAAGAAACACAAGCTGGAATCAAGATTGCTGGGAGAAATATCAATAACCTCAGATATGCAGATGATATCACCCTTATGGCAGAAAGTGAAGAGGAGCTAAAAAGCCTCTTGTTGAAAGTGAAAGAGGAGAGTGAAAAAGTTGACTTAAAGCTCAACATTCAGAAAACGAAGATCATGGCATCTGGTCCCATCACTTCATGGGAAATAGATGGGGAAACAGTGGAAACAGTGTCAGATTATGCAGAGTACATCATGAGAAATGCTGGACTGGAAGAAACACAAGCTGGAATCAAGATTGCTGGGAAAAATATCAATAACCTCAGATATGCAGATGACACCACCCTTATGGCAGAAAGTGAAGAGGAGCTAAAAAGCCTCTTGATGAAGGTGAAAGAGGAGAGTGAAAAAGTTGACTTAAAGCTCAACATTCAGAAAACGAAGATCATGGCATCTGGTCCCATCACTTCATGGGAAATAGATGGGGAAACAGTGGAAACAGTGTCAGACTTTATTTTTCTGGGCTCCAAAATCACTGCAGATGGTGACTGCAGCCATGAAATTAAAAGGCGCTTACTCCTTGGAAGAAAAGTTATGAGCAACCTAGATAGCATATTCAAAAGCAGAGACATTACTTTGCCAACTAAGGTCCGTCTAGTCAAGGCTATGGTTTTTCCTGTGGTCATGTATGGATGTGAGAATTGGACTGTGAAGAAGGCTGAGTGCCAAAGAATTGGTGCTTTTGAACTGTGATGTTGGAGAAGACTCTTGAGAGTCCCTTGGACTTCAAGAAGATCCAACCAGTCCATTCTGAATGAGATCAACCCTGGGATTTCTTTGGAAGGAATGATGCTAAAACTGAAGCTCCAGTACTTTGGGCACCTCATGCGAAGAGTTGACTCACTGGAAAAGACCCTGATGCTGGGAGGGATTGGGGGCAGGAGGAGAAGGGAACGACCAAGGATGAAATGGCTGGATGGCGTCACGGACTCAATGGATGTGAGTTTGAGTGAACTCTGGGAATTGGTGATGGAGAGGGAAGCCTGGCATGCTGCAATTCATGGGGTCGCAAAGAGTTGGACATGTTCTTCTCCACAGTGGCTGCAGCAATTTGCATTGCCACCAACAGTACAGGAAGGTTCCCTTTTCTCCACATCCTCTCCAGCATTTGTTTGTAGACTTTTTGGTGATGGTCATTCTCACTGGGGAGAAATCAATGGCACCCCACCTCAGTACTCTTGCCTGGAAAATCCCATGAGTCAGACACGACTGAGCAACTTCACTTTCACTTCTCACTTTCATGCATTGGAGAAGGAAATGGCAGCCCACTCCAGTGTTCTTGCCTGGAGAATCCCAGGGACGGGGGAGCCTTGTGGGCTGCCGTCTATGGGGTCGCACAGAGTCGGACACGACTGAAGTGACTTAGCAGCAGCAGCAGCAGCATTCTCACTCTCTCTCAATGAGGTGGTACCTCATTGTATTTTGATTTGTATTTCTCTAATAATTAGTGATGTTGAGCATCTTTTCATGTGTTGGCCATCTGTGTGTCTTCTTTGGAGAGATGTCTTAGGTTTTCTGCCCTTTTTTCTTTGATTGAGTTGTTTGTTTATGTTATACTGAGCTGTATGAGTTGCTTATTTATTTTGGAGATTAACCCTTTGTCAGTTGCCTCATTTGCAGTTATTTTCTCCCATTCTGAGCGTTCTCCTTTCATCTGGTTTATACTTTGCTGTGTGAAAGCTTTAAAATTTAATTAGGTCTCATTTGTTTACTTTTGTTTTTATTTCCATTAGTCTAGGAGGTGGGTCAGAAAAGATTTTGCTGTGGTTTATGTCAAAGAATGATCTTCCTATGTTTTTCTCTAAGAGTTTTACTGTGTCATCATACATATATATCTTTAATACATTTTGAGTGTAATTTATGTATGAGGTTAGGGAGTGTCCTAATTTCATTCTTTCACATATACCTGTACAGTTTTCCCAGCACCACTTATTGAAGGGGCTCTATTTTTCCCTTTGTGTATCTTTGCCTGCTTTGTCATAGGTGCCCACAGGTGCCCGGGCTTATCTCTGGACTTTCTATCTTGTTCCATTGGTCTATATTTCTGTTTTTGTGCCAGTGCCATACAGTCTTAATTACTGTAGTTTGTAGTATTCTCTGAAGTCAGAGAGCCTGATTGCTCCAACCACGTATTTCTTTCTCAAGATTGCATCGGCTATTCGGGGCTGTTGTATTTTCATACAAACTGTAAAATTTTCTTGTTCTAATTCTGTGAAAAATGCCATTGGTAATTTGATAGCAATTGCATTGAATCTGTAGACTGCTTTGGGTAGTATAGTCATTTTCACAATAGTGAACCTTGCAATCCAAGAGCATGATATATCTCTCCATCTGTTTGGTCATATTTGATTTCTTTCATCAATGTCTTATAGTTTTACAAGAACAGATCTTTTGCTCCATTAGGTAAGTTTATCCTAGGTATTTTATTTATTTCATTGCAATGTAAATGTGCTTGTTTCCTTAATTCCTCTATCTGATCTTTCCTTATTAATGTGTAAGAATGTGAGGGATTTTGGGGCATTAATTTTGTTTTCTTCAGCTTTACAAGGCTTCCCTGGTGGCTCAAGTGGTAAAGAATCCTCCTGCAATGCAGGAGACATGGGTTTCATTCCTGGGTAAGGAAGATTCCCTGGAGGAGGACGTGGCAACCCACTCCAGTATTCTTGCCTAGAGAATCCCCATGGACAGAGGGGCCTGGAGGGCTGCACTCCACAGGGTGGCAAAGAGTCAGACACGGCTGAATAACTAACACTTTCACTTCCTTTCATTTTCAACTTTACCAAATCCATTGATTAGCTATAGAAGTTTTCTGGTGGCATCTTTAGGATTTTCTATGTATGTCACCTGCAAAAAGTTTTGCTTCTTTACCAATTTGGATCCCTTATATTTCTTTTTTTTAATTAGTTTATTTCACCTAATTGGAAGGTGATTACTTGATAATATTGTGATGATTTTTGCCATGTGTGAACATGAATCGACCATAGGTATACAAGTGTCTCCCCCATCTTCAACCTCCCTCCCACCCCCCTCTCCACCCTATACCTCTGGGTTGTCCCAGGGCACTGGCTTTGGGTGCCCTGCTTCATGCACCAAACTTGCACTGGTCATCTATTCTACATAATGTACATGTTTCAGTGTTGTTCTTTCAAATCATCCCATCCTCCCCTTCTCCTACTGAGTCCAAAAGTCTGTTCTTTATATCTGTGTCTCCTTTGTTGCCCTTAATGTAGGAATTCAGTACCGTTTTTCTAGATTGTATATATATATATGCGTTCATATACAGTATTTGTCTTTCTCTTTCTGAGTTACTTCACTCTGTATTATAGGCTCCAGGTTTATCCACCTTATTAGAACTGACACATGTGTTCCTTTTTAAAACAGAATAATATTCCATTGTGTGTATGTACCACAACTTTCTTATCTATTCATCTCCCAGTGAGCATCTAGGTTGCTTCCATGTCCTAGTCCTGTAAGCAGTGCTGCAGTGAACTTCGGGGTACATTTGTCTTTCATTTCTGGTTTCCTCAGAGTGTATGCTCAGCAGTGTGGTTGCTGGGTCATAGTTAGTTCCCTTCCCAGTTTTTTTTTAAGGAATCTCCACACTGTTCTCCATAGTGGCTGTACCAGTTTTCATTCCCACCAACAAATGTAAGAGGGTTCCCTTTTCCCCTCACCCTCTCCAGCACTTATCGTTTGTAGACTTTTTGATGATGGCCATTCTGATCAGAATGAGATGATACCTCACTGTGGTTTTGATTTGCATTTCTCTAATAATGAGTGATGGTGAGCACTTTTTCATGTGTTTATTAACCACCTGTATGTCTTTGGAGAAATGTCTGTTTAGGTCTTTTGCCCACTTTTTGACTGTTGTTCATTTTTTTTGGTATTGAGCACATGAGATGCTTATATATTTTGGAGATTATTTGTCAGTTTTTGTCAGTTGTTTCATTTATTATTATTTTCTCTCATTCTGAAGGCTGTCTTTTTCACCTCACTTATAGTTTCCTTGGTTGTGCAAAATCTTTAAAATTTAATTAGGTCATATTTTTTAACTTTTGTTTTTATTTCCACTTCTCTGGGAGGTGGACCATATAGGATCTTCCTGTGAGGATGTCAGAGAGTGTTTTGCCTATGTTTTCCCCTAAGAGTTTTATAGTTTATGGCTTTATATTTAGGTCTTTAATCCATTTTGAATTTATTTTTGTGGATGCAAAAGGCAAAAGAGAAAAGGAAACATATACCCATTTGAATGCAGAGTTCCAAAGAATAGCAAAGAAAGATAAGAAAGTCTTCTTAAGTAAATAGTGCAAAGAAATAGAGGAAAAGAAAACTACAGGCCAATATCACTGATGAACATAGATGCAAAAATCCTTAACAAAATTCTAGCAATTGGAATCCAACAACACATTTAAAAGATCATACACCATGACCAAGTGGGCTTTATCCCAGGAATGCAAGGATTCTTCAATATCCACAAATCAATTAATTAATACATCACATTAACAAATTGAAAAATAAAAGCCATATGATTATCTCAATAGATGCAGAGAAAGCCTATGACAAAATTCAACATCCATTTATGATAAAAACTCTCCAGAAAGCAGGAACAGAATGAACATACCTCAACATAATAAAAGCTACATATGACAAACCCACAGCAAACATTATCCTCAATGGTGAAAAATTGAAAGCATTTTCCCTAGAGTCAGGAACAAGATAAGGGTGCCCACTTTCACCACTACTATTCAACATAGTTTTGGAAGTTTTGGCCACAGCAATCAGAGCAGAAAAAGAAATAAAAGGAATCCAAATTGGAAAAGAAGAAGTAAAACTCTCACTATTCGCAAATGACATGATCCTCTACAAAGAAAACCCTAAAGACTCCACCAGAAAATTACTAGAGCTAATCAATGAATATAGTATAGTTTAAGGATATAAAATCAACACACAGAAATCTCTTGCATTCCTATACACTAATAATGAGAAAATAGAAAGAGAAAATAAGGAAACAATTCCATTCAACAAAAAGAATAAAATATTTAAGGATATATCTACCTAAAGAAACAAAAGAGCTATATATAGGAAACTATAAAACATTGGTGAAAGAAATCAAAGAGGACACTAATAGATGGAGAAATATACCATGTTCATGGATCAGAAGAATCAATATAGTGAAAATGAGTATACTAGCCAAAGCAATCTATAGATTCAATGCAATCCCTATCAAGCTACCAATGGTATTTTTCACAGAGCTAGAACAAATAATTTCACAATTTGTATGGAAATACAAAAAAACCTCGAATAGCCAAAGCCATCTTGAGAAAGAAGAATGGAACTGGAGAAATCAACCTGCCTGACTTCAGGCTCTACTACAAAGCCACAGTCATTAAGACAGTATGGTACTGGCACAAAGACAGAAATATAGATCAACGGAACAAAATAGAAAGCCCAGAGATAAATCCACACACCTATGGACATCTTATCTTTGACAAAGGAGGCAAGAATATACATGGAGAAAAGACGATCTCTTTAACAAGTGGTGCTGGGAAAACTGGTCAACCACTTGTAAAACAATGAAACTAGAACACTTTCTAACACCATACACAAAAATAAACTCAAAATGGATGAAAGATCTATACATAAGACCCAAAACTATAAAACTCCTAGAGGAGAACATAGGCAAAACACTCTCTGACATAAATCATATCAGGATCCTCTATGACCCACCTTCCAGAATACTGGAAATAAAAGCAAAAATAAACAAATGGGACCTAATTAAAATTAAAATCTTCTGCACAACAAAGGAAACTATAAGCAAGGTGAAAAGACAGCCTTCTGAATGGGAGAAAATAATAGCAAATGAAGCAACTGACAAAGAATCAATCTCAAAAATATACAAGCAACTCCTGCAGCTCAATTCCAGAAAAATAAATGACCCAATAAAAAAAATGGGCCAAAGACCTAAACAGACATTTCTCCAAAGAAGACATACAGATGGCTAACAAACACATGAAAAGATGCTCAACATCACTCATTATCAGAGAAATGCAAATCAAAACCACAATGAGGCACCATTTCATGCCAGTCAGAATGGCTGCTATCCAAAAGTCTACAAGCAATAAATGCTGGAAAGGGTGTGGAGAAAAGGGAACCCTCTTACATCTCTTGGTGGGAATGCAAACTAGTATAACCACTATGGAGAACAGTGTGGAGATTCCTTAAAAAATTGCAAATAGAACTGCCATATGACCCAGCAATCCCACTGCTGGGCATACACACCAAGGAAACCAGATTGAAAGAGACATGCATACCCCAATGTTCATCACAGCACTGTTTATAATAGCCAGGACATGGAAGCAACCTAGATGTCCATCAGCAGACTAATGGATAAGAAAGCTGTGGTACATATATACAATGGAGTATTACTCAGCCATTAAAAAGAATGCATTTGAATCAGTTCTAATGAGATGGGTGAAACTGGAGCCTATTATACGGAGTCAAGTAAGTCAGAAAGAAAAACACCAATACAGTTACTAACACATATATATGGAATTTAGAAAGATGGTAATGATAACCCTATATGTGAGACAGCAAAAGAGACACAGATGTGTAGAACAGTCTTTTGGACTCTGTGGGAGAGGGCGAGGGTGGGGTGATTTGCGAGAATGACATTGAAACATGTATAATATCATATGTGAAACGAATCGCCAGTCCAGGTTCGATGCATGATAGAGGATGCTCAGGGCTGGTGCACTGGGATGACCCAGAGGGATGGTATGGGAGGGAGGTGGGAAGGGGGTTCAGGATGAGGAAACCGTGTAGACCCGTGGCAGATTCATGTTGATGTATGGCAAAACCAATACAATATTGTAAAGTAATTAGCCTCCAATTAAAATCAATAAATTTATATAAAAAATTCTAAGGAACAGAGCCAAAATGGGCATAAGAAAGGACAGAAATGGTACAGACCTAGCAGAAGCAGAAGATATTAAGAAGAGGTGGGAGGAATACATGGAAGAAGTGTACAAAGTAGACCTTAATGACCCAGAATAACTATGATGGTGTGGTCACTCATCTAAAGCCATACATCCTAGAGTCTGTGGGCCTTAGGAAGCATCACTACAAACAAAGTTCATGGGTGTGATAGAATTCCAGCTGAGTGATTTCAAATCCTAAAAGATGATGCTGTTAAAGTGTTTCATTCAATATGGCAGCAAACATGGAAAACTCAGCAGTGGCCACAGGACTGGAGAAGGTCAGTTTTCATTCCAATCCCAATAAAAGGCAATGCCAAAGAATGCTCAAACTACTGCACAATTACACTCATTAACATGCTATCAAAGTAATGCTCAAAATTCTCCAAGCTAGGCTTCAACAGTTTGTGAACTGAGGACTTCTGGATGGTCAAGCTGGATTTAGAAAAGACAGAGAGGAAGCGGAGATCAAATTGCCAACATCCGTTGGATCACATAAAAAGCAAGAGAATTCCAGAGAAACAACTACTTTTGCCTCATTGACTATGCTAAAGCCTGTTACTATGTGGATCACAGCGACTGTGGAAAATTCTTAAAGAGTTGGAAATACCAGACCACCTTACCTTCCTTCTGAGAAACGTGTATGCAGGCCAAGAAGAAACAGTTAGAATTGGATATGGAACAGTGGACTCTATCAAAATTGAGAAAGGATTATGTCAAGATTGTATATTGTTATCCTGCTTATTAAACTTGTATGCAGAGTACATCATGAGAAATGCCAGGCTGGATGAAGCACAAGCTGGAGTCAAGATGGCTGGGGAAAAATATCAATAACCTCAGATGTGCAGATGACACCACCCTTATGGCAGAAAATGAAGAGGAACTGAAGAGACTCTTGATGAAGGTGAAAGAGAAGAGTGAAAAAGCTGGTTTAAAACTCAGCATTCAACAAACTAAATTCATTGCATTCAGTCCCATCACTTCATGGCAAATAGATGGGAAAACAATGGAAAGAGTGACAGACTTTATTTTCTTCAGCTCAAAAATCATTGCAGATGGTGATTGCAGCCATGAAATTAAAAGACGCTTGCTCCTTGGAAGAAAAGCTAGGACAAACCCAGACAGTTTATTAAAAAACAGAGACATTATTTGCTAACAAAGGTCCATTTAGTCAAAACTATGGTTTTTTTAGTGGTCATGTATGAATGTGAGAGTTGGACCATAAAGAAGGCTGAGCACCAAAGAATTGATGCTTTTGAACTGTGGTGTTGGAGAAGACTCTTGAGAGTCCCTTGGACTGCAAAGAGATCCAACCAGCCTATCCTAAAGGAGATCTGTCCTGTCTTGAATATTTATTGGAAGGACTGATGCTGAAGCTGAAGTTCCAATACTCTGGCCACCTGACTCGAACAGCCGGCTCACTGGAAAAGACCCTGATGCTGGGAAAGACTGAAGTCGAGAGGAGAAGGGGATGACAGAGAATGAGATGGTTGGATGGCATCACCGACTCAAGGGACATGAGTTTGGAAGCCAGTCATGCTGCAGTCCATGGGGTCACAAAAATTCAGACACAGCTGAGTGACTGAAGAACAGCAATATATATGTTATAAAGTATTCTAGTTTCATTCTTTTCCACATAATTAATTGACCAGTTTCCCCAGCACCACTATTGAATAGACTATCTTTTATCCATTGTATAGTTTTGCCACTTTGTCAAAGATAAGTTATCCATAGGTGCATGGATTTATCTCTGAACTTTCTATTTTGTTCTATGGATCTATATTTCTACCTTTTTTGATTTCTTTCATCAGTGTTTTATAGTTTTGTCTATACAGGTCTTTTGTTTCTTGAGATAAATTTGTTCTTAAGTATTTTATACACAAGATGACTATAATAGAAAATTTCAAGTTAGAAGAGGGTGGCAGACAATGAGATGATTGTATAGCATCACCGATTCAATGGACATGAACTTGGGCAAGCTCTGTGAGATAGTGAGGGACAGGAAGGTCTCGCATGCTGCAGTTCATGCGGTTGCAAAGAGTCAGACACAGCTTGGTGACTGAATAATAACAACTCTGCCTATAAAGTCAATAAACAGGTTGACAATATACAGCCTTAATGTACTCCTTTCCCAATTTTGAACCAATCCATTGTTCCATGTCTGGTTCTGTTGCTTCTTGACCTGCATACAGGTTTCGCAGGAGGCAGGTAAGGTGGTCTGTTATTCCCATCTCTTTAAGAATTTTCCACAGTCTGTTGTGATCCATACAGTCAAAGACTTTAGTAGTAGTCAAAGAAGCAGAAGTAGATGTTTTTCTGAAACTCCCTTGCTTTTTCTATGATCCAATGAATGTTGGCAATTTGATCTCTGGTTCCTCTGCCTTTTCTAAACCAAGCTTGTAGTTCTGGAATTTTTGTACCATGAAAGCCTAGCTTGAAGGATTTTGACCACTACCTTGCTAGCATGTGAAATGAGTGTAATTGTGCGGTAGTTTAAACGTTCTTTGGCATTGTCCTTCTTGGAACTGGAATGAAAACTGACCTTTTCCAGCCCTGTGGCCACTGCTGAGTTTTCCAAATTTGCTGGCATATTGAATGCAGCACTTTCACAGCATCTTCATCTGGATTTGAACTTGCTCAGCTGGAAATTGATCACCTCCGCTAGCTTTGTCCTTAGCAACCCTTGACTTCACACTACAGGCTGTCTGGCCCTAGGTTAATGACTGCACGATGGTGGTTATCAGAGTCATTAAGGTCTTTTTTGTATAGTTTTTTGTGTATTCTTACCACCTTGTCTTAATCTCTTCTCTTTCTATTAAGTCCTTACCATTTCTGTCATTTGTTTTCTCCATCTTTGTGTGAATTATTCCCCTTTGCATGAATTATTCATCTTTGCATGATATCTCTAATTTGGTTTGCCATATATGGCCTTTATTATGTTGTGATAGTTTCCTTCCATGATCACTCTGGAGAGTTTTTTTTTTTTTTTTAACATAAATGGATGTTGAGTTTTGTGAAAAGTTTTTTCTGCATCTACTTAGATGATCATTTTTATTTTTTAATCTGTTAATATGCTGCATCTTACTGATTGATTTGTGTTATATTGAAGAATCCTTGCATTCCCATGATATATCTCACTTGATCATGGTGTATAATCCTCTAAATGTGTTGTTGGATTCTGTTTACTAGTATTTTGTTGATATTTTTTATGCCTATTGTTCATCAGTTATATCAATCTATAATTTGATTTCTTTGTAATAGTTTTGTCTGATTTTGGACTTTACCTTTTTTTTTAAACTGTTAATGCTTTGGTAAGAATATTCAGGGACACTCATGACTCCTGCCAGTTGCTTTCCCTGACAATGTTATTTTCAAGAATCAACAATATTCCTTTGAGGTTAAACACTAGCTGGATATGCTATTGTTTACATGATCTGATTCTGACTCAGTGATCTTAACTCTTCCAAAATCTAGAACATTTAACCTGTTTACACAAATTACAGCTTATGAGATCATGAAGAATCTACTTCTTTTCCTACGTGTCTAAAAGTTTAGATTTTACAATTTAGTGCAATATTTCAAACTGTTTTAGTATAATATAAACTGCTCTTGTACAAACCAACCATTTAATTTTGGCTATTGTGTATTCTTTCCCATATACACATTTCCCCTCCACCCCCAGTTCGGTTTCTGCCTCCATCTTTTACTCAGCCACAGGGGGATGGGCTAACAGATAAGGCAAAAACCCAGAAGTCCAATAACAATCCACAAGGCAAGTGTCTCTGAATACTCTTGCCATGTTTATAAGTTGCAGGGTTTATCCAAGTTCTGACCCTGAGCGCTCGTCTTAGTTAGCTGCATGGGCCAGTGAGGAGGGCAGATGACCACGTGATGGCCTCTTCCCCATGGAGGGGAACTGGCCTGCTTGCTGCTTGCTCAGGGATTGCTGTGGGCCTCCGTCTGGGCCCGCGGGGTTACCCACAGGACGTGTGGGCCCGGGATCCGGCACCACTGTGCTGATGTCCCTGCTGTGAGTGATCAACTGTCTCATCTGCATTTGACATCTATGGAATGGTAGCACGTTTGTTCCCTCCCTTTCTCTTTAAGATTGAGATTCCTCCCTGACAAATACCTTTTGAAAGATCCTCCCTGCCTCCCAAATTTTGCGCCTAATTATGTAAGAGTTGTACATTGGCAAGCAAAGTATAACAAACAATAGAAGACATTTTACAAAGAATATAGACATCACTCATCTTTAAAAATCATCAAATAACATTTATTAGAGCAGAGTTAATGGATGAATAATAAATTTCCCATTTATTGGTGTCTGTGATGTACATTTTTCTCAATAGCCTCATAAGATCAGTATTCTTATGCTGTTGTTACATACCAGTTTGTATTATTTTTTTTTTCCTGCTGCAAATTTTGTGCGATAAAACATTTATTTTCAGGGATTCAATCTGTCACCTCCAGGTGTGGCTGTTGTACACTTTTCTTTCGACTGCTCTGCCATTCTGAAATCATAAGCTATATTTTTGAGGTAAAATCAGGATTATAAATCATAATTTGAGCAAACATCACTGTCATGGGATCTGGGCTGTTTCTAATAAATAAGGTAAGATGTTTCAGATAAACTTGATTGTTCACATTAGTAAGTAACTAAATAGCCCCTAAAGGTTGATGTTATTTTAAATAAACTGATTTATGGTGAGTTCAATTCACGTCAAATTTTTATATAATAGGATTTAGTTTTGCCAGACTCCTCAGTGCAGTAGATAAATGATAGAATCTGGGTTAAGTGAAGGGACCAGATGGTCTGAGGTGGATAGGATAGCGCAGTCCCCTTAGGTATATTTGATATATCATGTTTAGGATTTTTCCAGTTCTAATGCTGCTGGCTGGATCTACTATAATAATGTAGCGACAATAAACAAAGTAAGCCGGTTGATTCTGCTGTCACTGTGATTAAATTTATAAAACACTACTTGCTGCAGGCAAATAAATTAATACATGATTGGACATCTACCAGGGCTCTGTAGCATTTAGCCAAAAACTATAAAAGCAGATTCTAAAATGTACTGGGGGAAATAGCAGTTGTGGATGGACCCTTTTGTATTCTAACAACGATACTTCTAAAATGTTGCTTTGGAAAATCACCATCTTCTGTGCTTAATGGGAACATTTTGAGCAGTTTCAATTCTCAGGAAGTTCTATTTATATAAGATGGAGTCTGACTCTGCATACAGAAATAACCTAGGCTGGCCTGGTTGATTGAATCTACTGCCCTTAGGCATTGTAAATAATAAGGAAGTAGGTCTAGGCTCTGTGGGAACTGGAGTTTAAACTATGGGAAGTGACCTTTCAAATCCAGAAAAAAGATTATTATATTAGGTACAAAAATAAGTATTTAATCGTATTAGGAAAAAAGTTAAACAGTTTAAAAATGTCATAAAACTGACAAATATCATAAACACTCCCAAGCTTAGAAAAATAGCACTATTTTAAGTCAATTAACCTCTGTATTTACTTCCATAATTTTTTTTTTTTGGCCATGTATCATGACATATGGGATCTTAGTTTTCCCCAGCCAAGGACTAACACTATGCCCCCTGCATTGGAAGCACCTCTGGACCACCAGGGAAATCCCACTTTCATAATGTTTTTAAAACATTTTCCCCTAGATACTCTTAATCACCACTTCAAATGACAGCAATTATGTAAATTTTTAAACATTGTAATTTTGTTATTTCTTTTAACATGGTTGAGTAGGATTTGTATTCTTGTGTTGGTAATTTTGAAAATACTTTAGATTTGTAATTTGGAATAATAACATCATATGGACATTTGGGATACTTGTCAAAGTTGTGAAAATCCATATCAAAATTGTTTTTTCATGTATTAGCCATCTAATTTCAGATCATTTCAAGTTTTCTTGTGCAATGACTACTTTCAAGGGGTCTTTGAATTGACAACTGGCATTAACTGGTTTGTCCTTGGTATTTTTGTTGTACTGTAGAATTTTGAGTATTTTATTATCTTTCTCCTTGTTCATCTTGGTTAAGTCAGAAGATAGTTTAAATCTTTTCTTCAAATGTATTAATATGATTTACTTCTTTTCATTAACTGAATTCTTAAATAAACCAAGTACCTATTCATTATTTCTATTTGGAAATGATCCTGCCATATAAAGAGCTACTGACTTCAGTATTACGTGAGTTTTTTGTTGTGCTGAAATTTGTTTCTCATTATAGAAATATTGTCTTAATTTCCTTGTACATATTTTTGATTCTGTTTCCTACTCCATTAATTTTTAATCTGAGTTTAAAAAGCATGTTTAATAGGTAAATTTAAAACAGACAAAATATAAAGTCAAATCAATTATCTGTAATTTCCATGTGTTTTATTGAAACCTTCTAAAGCATCTTTTTCTATTTCATTCAATATGGCATATCCCAGCTTACCTCTTCCTTAGCCAAATCCTAAAATATGGCCAGGGTATAGTCCTAGCCATGCTAAAGCCATGGTCAAAGGTAAAATGTATGGAGGAGTCCTAGGAATGGAAAGAGACACCTGTCTTAATCAAGTCAGGTTAAAAGGTCTGACTTTTGAAAAATGTTATTAAAAGGCATCCCATCATGTGAATACATTAATGAAACCTTTCACAGGGACTTTGAAAGGACTCATGCACGTGCAGGGTCTTGAAAATTTACGTTCAGCAGTTCATGGTAAATGGGCCTCTGCTGCCCACCTGAGGAGGAATCCCACCGTAAACCATCCTGAGAGCACGTGGGCTCTGAAGCTGCAGGTGGCTACCCTGCTGGCCTAGTGACAGCTTGGGCTCAGTTGAAGATTGTAGCAATCTGAGAAGCAAATTAATAGGACAAAGTTAAAAATATGTGCGTTAGGGCATTTTTACCTATGCTCCCCTAGTTCCTTACCAAGACAGCCCAAAATAGTCTCAGAATTGGGTAACTCTTGAGGTCAGAGTGCTGGAAGCCTCTAACCTTTCCTAGGTTACACCAGGAGAGAGTCCCTTTGGCCTTCCCATGTCTGCTGCTACCTCAAGTTTACTGCAGGCCTGGACGTGTTGTACCACAAAGAGAAGAGGAGCCAGGATTAAGGTTTCTAACAAACAGGCTAAGGGCCAACAGTACTGACTTTTCCAAGACTGAGGGGTTTCCTTGGAGAAAAGAGGCACATCTCAGTTAAAACCAGGATAGTCCCAGGAGAATCGGGGTGCTGGGTCATCTAAATCAGAACGGCTGATTCTTTAAATGGAACCCTATAATACAATATTTCCTAAATGGCAGGATGTGGATTTTGGAATAAGCTACAGAGGGTTTGAATCTAGTTTCTAGTTACAGAACTTGGGCAAGTGGCTTAAACTTTCTGGGCCTCATTCATAAGCCAAAGATGACAATGTCCATATCATAGAATTTTTGTGATTAATAAATTCCCTACTAAAGGCAAAGGTTTTAGTATAGTATCTGATACTTTGAAAGCTAGTGATTCCCATATCACTCATATCATCATCATCTAAGGAGTTAGACCTGGTGAGTGAAGTCGGCCGCAGTTTCCAGGTGATGAAGACATTTTCAACCAGGTAAACTGAAGTATCAGGACTCATAGAGTCTGTCCAAATAAAGGCTACTAAACATAAGGGTCTCTGAGAATGTCTTGGGATACTGGTGAACAGGCTTCTGTCTTGGAGAAAGGAATTGGCAAGAATCAGGAAATGACACAAGTCAGCTGAATGGACTGATTTCAAGGGAGCACATCAACCCTGCTGGGGAGTTAGTACCACAAGCAGAAAGTTGAAGAGGTTATAATTTTGGGTTTGTGTCCTTGGGTGATAAAAACTTCTCTGTACCTATGCTGTAGAAGAATTTGTTAGTGGAGACTGGTACTAATGAATGCTAAATTCCTGGGACTGAGTCTGAGTCCTGGTAGGCACCAAATAAGTGGAAAAGAAAGGCAACGCAGTGACGCATCCTTAGCCTACTAGGCTTAGCAGTTACGTACCACTTCTAGAGCCCATGACTAATGAGCCTGTTACCCAGGTGCCTGACTGTCAGGCACGCAGGGGTGACCCTTGGCTGATTCCACATGGGTCCATCTTTTCTGTATTGCCAATCTGGGTGCCAAAGTGTCTGAGATCAGCTCTGCTACCCAAACAGAACTTTGGAATAAAGTGTCCAAATTCTAGTGAGCAGTTGAGCTAAAGAGATTCAAGAGGGAGTGCCAGTCAGAGCCTTAGCAAGCTATTGACCTAGATATTTGAGAGGGTGTAAAGGGATATTGGTAGGTAACAAACAGTGACTGAGCTAATCTTTCTGTTTGTTATCTCAACAATGGCAGTTCCACCCCAGGAGGGCAATATTTGTTTGTTCGTTTTGTTTCTGGTGTAAGCTGGTGTGTTAGTAAAGCGTCTTTTAGAAGTTGGGGAAGGGAGAGGATTTAACTTCTGCTGGACACTTTCTTGGCTTCATGGGATAACTGGGGACAGTGAGTACATAGGACTCCACAGATTTCTTTACATTGAGGATCGTCCTTTGGTTCAACTGTGGGTTCTGTTCTGTGATCTGGAAGGGCAATTGAGTACGCAATATATCATTAGTGAAAAGAGAGTCCAATACCATTGGAGAGCAGCAACTGTCCTTATGTCTTTCTATTCTTGTGCTTAGGGAGCCATTTGTGTTAGAGGGAGCTGAGACCTCCCAGGAAGAGTACCCGAGGCCTTTGGGAAAAAATGTGTCCCTGGTACAGTGACAAGCTTGAAGAAGGGTCCAATAAACCTTTTTTCAATGGTTGAACAAAAAATGAACAAATAAGTACTCTGATTTTCAAACACCCTAGATGATTTTAGGCGGTTTCTCCATTCAGTGATTGGCTAAAAACCCAGAACATCAGAAAACTGAACAAAAACATAAAGTTGTAGAAAACAGAAGGCAGTCACATTCCAGCATTTCTTAGTTATTTACTTGCTAAGTTGTGTCCAACTATTTGCGACCCCATGGACTACAGCCCACCAGGTTCCTCTGTCCATGGGATTTCCCAGGCAAGAATACTAGAGTGGGTTGCCATTTCCTTCTCCAGGGGATCCTTCTGACTCATGGATCAAGCCTGTACCTCCTGTATTGGCAAGAGGATCCTTTACCACCAGCCACCAGGAAAGCCCATTTCTTGGTTGCCACACAATTATTTGACTGAGTGAAACAGGCTGTCTAAAGTTGTTGTACAGATTTGGAGCTGAAGAGTATTTTCACTTGAAATTATTTTGACTGATCTTATGAAGCCTTATAGTCACCACAGAATAGATCTTTGGTATTTTGATGTACCTAAGGGAGCAAGATTGGGCTTCTCAGGTGGGGCAGTGGTATCGAGTCCACCTACTAAGGCAGGAGACTCTTGTTTGATCCCTGGGTTGGGAAGATCCCCTGGAGTAGGAGATGACAATCTCCTCCAGCATTCTTTCCTCAAGGGAAACTCTTTGAACAGGGGAGATTGGCAGGCTATATAGTCCATAGCATCTCTAAGAGTCAGACATGACTGAGCAACTGAGCACGCAAGAGAACAAAATGGATTTGTGGTATATAGGGGTTGGGGTTAGCAGAAAATAAAAGTGCAAAACTTCACCCATTATTTTACAATTAAAAAAAAAAGATTGCATCCTAAAACTTTCAAGAGTGAAGAACTTCGCTTTATGTAATTTTCCCACTGCTGTCTTTTATAAGGGCTTATAAAGTAATATAATGTTGTCCATTAGAGAAAAAGACAACTTTCTAAATTAATTTAAGCTCTCTGCTTTATTGTCCATCACTTTTGGCACATCATGTAGTAAACCTCATACTAAAAATCAGCATGTGGAGCATTATCACAATTTATAAAATCCTCTGGAGCATAACATGCAAAAACCACTTTTCACTAATCAAAGAATCATTGTGGACTTGGCTGATGATCCTATGATAAATGACTTTCATTGTTGCTCAGAAAGTATATGCTTTGTAAATAGAGTATATTTCACATTATCTGAAACTCAGTATTGAGGAAAGACGCTCTTTTGAGTCCAGCAAGAGAATGAAGGATGACTTTTTACTTAGCTTCCATGCCTCGGAACATGCCTCTAGCAAAACTCTTGGACTTTCCGTGTTTACATTCGTAGAAGAGAAATCCTAACCTAATTAGTCAGAATGCAACAATCATGAATTTTGCACTCGTGATTAATTCAGAAATTTTCTTTGCAGAAACTAATCAAACCATAGAAATTTAGATAGACTGACCTACAGGTTTCATTTAATCCAAACCGACCAAGATTTCTAAATGTACACTATTTTTTTCCCTACAGTTGGGAAATCCATTCATAATTCTAGCTAATAATGGTTTTGTATTTAAGATTATTAATATTAAGTAGATTAAGTCATCAGTAAACCACTGTTTCTATTATTAGTTTTAAAAGCTAAACTCTTTTGTCTTTGGTCATGACACCTAAAGAAATTCACTTATTAAGTTGGTAATTTTATCTACTTAAAGACAGATGTTACTGATATTACTTTGAAATATATTAAAGAACCAAGATAAGCACCTTGGAGGACATATATTGGACAAATAGTTGGCAACCAATATTATTTGTGTAGGATAAAAATGGGAAAAATGGATGAAAAAAATAGAAATTATTCAACCCCCACATGAAAATGTAGGGGAGCAGCTACGTCTAGTGGACCTAACTTCTAAGTCCATGACTCCAAACAAGCCAGAGGAGGTCAGAGTTCACAGAACTCTAAGACAGTGCCATCATACCCAGAATAGCTAAAGCCATATTTTGAGTCAGTGTCTCCTTTTGAGAATAATATATCAGGGCAACAGTATTATAAAATTCTGAATAAGTTTTCCGAGAATTGTATTCATAAAGAAAACAAAACGTTATAAAAATATTTTGAAGACACTAGAGATGAATATTTATGCTGTTTTATTACATTCTTTTTGTTTCAAATGATTCATCTTTCAGAAAAAGAAAAACTCAAAATCCTCTAAATATGATCCATATTTTTGAGTTGGACTATAGAGCAATCATTTAAACATGCTGGCTTGCCATTTACTCTTTCGATTATTTAACGAATTATGACTGAGCAGTAACTAGGTCAGCTGAAAAGGAAGAAAGACATTCCCAAGGAGCTCACAGTTTTCAGTTAGGAGAGGGCGTCCTGGGAAATAAACTGATTAGGAAGCTATGGTTTTGCTCCTGGGTTTGTAAGTCCAGGAATTTCTGCTTTCAGTTTACCCATGGGCTTCCAGGGGGCCCAGTGGTAAAGAATCCATCTGTCAGTGCAAGGGATACACAATACATGGGCTCAATTTCTGGCTCTGGAAGGCCCCCTGGAGGAGGAAAAGGCAACGCACTCCAGTATTTTTGCCTGGGAAATAGCATGGAGAGAGGAGCCTGGTGAGCTACCATCCATAGGGTTGCAAAGAGTTGGACACAACTGAGCAGCGGGCATGATATAGCATAGGTAAGCTGACTCAGGAGGGTACATGCACGAGACACACAAATAAAGATAAGGAATCTTGAAAGCATCACAATAAAAAAATGTCTTGGTATATACAAGGGTTCTTTCATAAAATTATTACAGGATTTTGCAGCAGAAATATTATAAGCCAGAAGGGAGTAGGATGATACAAAGAGCTGAAAGAAAGAAAGAAAAAAAAAAAGTTTGCCAACCAAGAATACTAAATGGAGCAAAACTGTCTTTCAAAAATGAAGGAAAAATAAGAAACTTCCCAGATAAAACCTGAGGGAATTCATCACTGCTAGATGGGGAAACAGAGAAACAGTGTCAGACTTTATATTTTTGGGCTCCAAAATCCCTGCAGATGGTGACTGCAGCCATGAAATTAAAAGACGCTTACTCCTTGGAAGAAAAGTTATGACCAATCTAGACAGTATATTCAAAAGCAGAGACATTACTTTGCCGACTAAGGTCACCAAAGAATTGATGCTTTTGAACTGTGGTGTTGGAGAAGACTCTTGAGAGTCCCTTGGACTGCAAGGAGATCCAACCAGTCCATTCTGAAGGAGATCAACCCTGAGATTTCTTTGGAAGGAATGATGCTAAAACTGAAGCTCCAGTACTTTGGCCACCTCATGTGAAGAGTTGACTCATTGGAAAAGACTCTGATGCTGGGAGGGATTGGGGGCAGGAGGAGAAAGGGACGACCGAGGATGAGATGGCTGGATGGCATCACGGACTCAATGGACGTGAGTCTGAGTGAACTCCGGGAGCTGGTGATGGACAGGGAGGCCTGGCGTGCTGCAACTCATGGGGTCGCAAAGAGTGGGACATGACTGAGCGACTGAACTGAACTGAACTGAGGCTTGCCTTAACAAGAGTTGCTAAAGGAAGTCTTTCAAGTTAAAATAAAAGACCCTAGGCAGGAACACAAAAGGATATGAAAATCTCCCTGGTAAGGGAAATATATAGATAAATACAGAATCCTTTAATGGTTGTACAGAAATCATTTTTCAATTCAGATGTAGAGAATAAATGATAAAAATATACTTATAAAATATGTTAATGGTTAAAAATGTTAAAAAAGATGAAATTTTAACATTGATAACATAAAGGAGTGGTGAAGATTTAAAGAAGTAGAGCTGTTATGTCACTATAGTTAATTTGCTATCAGTTTAAAATTGATTATTTTAGTTATTATACATTTTATATAATCCATATGGTAACAGTAAAGAAAATACCTGTAGAAAATGCACAAAAGAAAATAAAGAAGGAATCAAAGTCTGTCATTGTGTAAAAATAAAACACAGAGAAAAGCAGTGAGAGGAAAAGAGGGGTGACGTAACTATACGACATACAGAAAACAATAAACAAAATGACAATATAAGGTTCTTTTCTATCACCAGTTACTTCAAATATAAAGGATTTAAACTCTCCAGTCAAAGGACATAGAGTGTATGAATGTATGAAAAACAAGGTCAAATTATATGCTATTTAAAAGACAGCATATATATATTCTTTAGATAGAAGGATATGACTAGACTGAAAGTAAAAGGATGGAGAAATATACATGAAGCAAATGGTAACCAAATGAGAATAGGGATGGATATACTTATATTAGACAAAATAAATTTTAAGTAAAAACTGTTATAAGATAAAAAGAAAGACATTATGTAAATATGTATAATCAATTCACCAGGAAGACATAATGCTTGTAAATACTTATGTTCATAGCAGCAGAGGATCCAACTACATGAAATCAACACTGACACAGTTGAAGGGGGAAATAGTGAAAAGTAATAGGAGATTTCAGCACTCTACTTTTAATAATGAGTAGATTAATCCAACCAGTAAGTGAGCAGAGGACTTTAACAGTGCTATAGACTGTTGAACCTAATAGACATATAGAGAATATTTCAACCAACAAGAGCAGAATAGATATTCTCATGGACACATTGAACATTCTCCACATATTAGACAACAAAACAAAATAGCTGTCCTTTCTGCCTCCTTCAGTTCAGTTCAGTCACTCAGTCATGTCAGACTCTTTATGACCCCATGAATTGCAGCACGCCAGGCCTCCCTGTCCATCACTAACTCCTGGAGTTCACTCAGACTCACGTTCATTGAGTCGGTGATGCCATCCAGCCATCTCATCCTCTGTCGTCCCCTTCTCCTCCTGCCCCCAATCCCTCCCAGCATCAGGGTCTTTTCCAATGAGTCAACTCTTCGCATGAGGTGGCCAAAATACTGGAGCTTCAGTTTTAGCATCATTCCTTCCAAAGAAATCCCAGGGTTGATATCCTTCAGAATGGACTGGTTGGATCTCCTTGCAGTCCAAGGGACTCTCAAGAGTCTTCTCCAACACCACAGTTCAAAAGCATCAATTATTCGGCACTCAGCCTTCTTCACAGTCCAACTCTCACATCCATACATGGCCACTGGAAAAACCATAGCCTCCTTATATCTAGACATATAAGGCATCTAGATATATGCCTTATATCTAGAAAAGCAGCTCCTTCTGCCTCCTTATATCTAGTAAGAGAATCACTAGCCCACTTCAACTGGAAATGTACCGAAAAAAAAGGAGGGGGGAAATATAATTTAGTCAAGTAGGCAGTTTACAAAGTCACCAGTCATCTGTTAAGTGTAGAGTTCTGTGCAATATGCTCTTCATATTTTCATTTTCACAACTGCATATTCAACCACAGATCAAAAATATATTTTAAAAAATCAAGAAAGTTTCTGGAAGCAAAACTTGAATTTGCCCTGCACCAGGAATTATTTATTTTTATTTCAGAATTTACTATTTACTATTTATTTCAGAATTTACCTTGTGTTTACAACTATTTACATAGCATCTGCATTGTATTAGGCATTATATTAATAAGTAACCTAGAGATAAGTTAAGGTATATGGGAGGATATGGGTAGGTTATATGTAAATACCACATGATTTTGTATAAGGAGTTTGAATATCTGTATGGGGTCCTGGAATGAGTCCTTGGGAATTTCAAAGGACAATTGCATTTTATTCTCTTCTTTTCTCACCTTACATATTCTCCTGGCCACCTCAGTATTCTCTATGACTTTGACTACCATTTCTATATGAATATTCTCCAACTTTATATTCCCAGTTAGGATGACTATAGTCTTCAGCTATAGTCTTAGATAACCAAGATGCTGATAGAAATCACCTCGATATCTCACATAATCTTCAACTTGTTCAGGCTGGATTTGTCTCTTTCATCTTTGTCTCATTTTGGTTAACAGTACCACTATGTACCTAGCACTCAAACCAGAAATCTTCTAGTCACTCCACATAGCTTTCCTTCTCACATACGTATGACTAGTGAATACTAGTTCCTATTTACTCTGTTTCTCCTAAATTACTACTGCCATTATTCTGATTCAAACCATCATCATCTCACATATTGATCAAGGCAACCACCTCCGGCCACCCTACCCTCTTCATTCACCCCATCATCCTTTGTGCTTTAAGAATAGAAACTTGATCTATTACTCTTCTGTTGAAAGCCCTTACTGATCTCCTTTAAGAAAATGGGTGAAATCCAAATGTTGCATAGCATAAGCAATTCTCAGTAATCTATGACCTACCTTATCTGTAATCATGTTTGTAGCCATTATCTTTGCTTCCTTTTTTAAGACTCAGACTGGACCTATTTTATTATTACTCCTTCCCTGGAGGTTCTCATTCTGCAGCTGGAAGAAAAAAAATCTTTCTTCTCTTTTGATGGAATCATTAGCATGTGAGGCTCTAACTCCCTGTGCTTGTGTTCTTTTTTTTTTTTTTAATTAATTTTTATTTTTTTTGTTTTGCTTTACAATACTGTATTCATTTTGCTATACATTGATATGAATCAGCCACGAGTGTACATGAGCTCCCAATCCCGACCCCCACCACCCCCTCCCACCCCACACCTTCTCTCTGGATTATCCCTGTGCATCAGTCCCAAGCATCTTGCATCCTGCATCGAACCTAGACCGGCGATTCGTTTCACTTATGATATCATACATGTTACGCTGCCACTCTCCCACATCATCCCACCCTCTCCCTCTCCCACAGAGTCCAAAAGGCTGTTCTGTACATCTGTTTCTCTTTTGCTGTCTTGCGTACAGGTTTATCATTACCATCATTCTAAATTCCATATATATGTGTAAGTATACTGTATTGGTGTTTTTCATTCTAGCTTACTTCACTCTGTATAATTGGCTCCAGCGTCAACAATTGCTGAAGGATTTTTTTCTAGACAGGAAACACAAAAATGGCGAATAAACCTGAACCCAAAACAATAAAGTAAATGGCAACGGGATCAGACTTATCAATAGTTACCTTAAATGTAAATGGGTTGAATGCTCCAACCAAAAGGCAAAGATTGGCTGAATGGATACAAAAACAAAACCCCTATATATGCTGCCTACAAGAGACCCACCTCAAAACAAGGGACACATACAGACTGAAAGTGAAGGGATGGAAAAAGATATTCCATGCAAATAGAGACCAGAAGAAAGCAGGAGTGGCAATACTCATATCTGATAAAATGACTTCAAAACAAAGGCTGTGAAAAGAGACAAAGAAGGCCACTACATAATGATTAAAGGATCAATCCAAGAAGAAGATATAACAATTATAAATATATATGCACCCAACATAGGAGCACCACAATATATAAGACAAATACTAACAACTATGAAAGGGGAAATTAACAATAGCACAATAATAGTGGGAGACTTTAATACCCCACTCACATATATGGACAGATCAACTAAACAGAAAATTAACAAAGAAACACAAACTTTAAATGATACAATAGACCAATTAGACCTAATTGACATCTATAGAACATTTCATCCTAAAACAATGAATTTCACCTTTTTCTCAAGTGCTCAAGGAACCTTCTCCAAGATAGATCACATTCTGGGCCATAAAGCTAACCTTGATAAATTCAAGAAAATTGAAGTCATTCCAAGCATCTTTTCGAACCATAATGCATTAAGATTAGATCTCAATTACAGGAGAAAAACTATTAAAAATTCCAACATATGGAGGCTGAACAACACACTCTGAATAATCAACAAATCACAGAAGAAATAAAAAAAGAAATCAAAATATGCATAGAAACGAATGATAACGAAAACACAAGAACCCCAAACCTGTGGGACACTATAAAAGCTGTGCTTCTGTTCTTTATCCTGTAGAGAGATCCTTGCACAGAGAAAAGGAACAAGCGATAAGATGCCACACAAAGAAGAGATTAGAGACAAAGGTGGAGAAACAGTACTAACAGAAGTTGTGTCTCTGGACATCATTGCCCTAAACATTACTGCTGACATTTTGTAGTTCAGATTTTTCTTATATGTTTAAGTTCACTTGAGCTGTATTTCTCTTGCATCAAAGGAGTACTGATTTATATATATAATTGAAACTCATGCATTCAATGTGTAGCCATAAAGTACCACATTAACACACGCCCATTATATGCCACTGTGTCTGATACATTTCCCTTCATTTTTTAAGTGCATGAGCTTGAAGAATAATCCTTCAAGATTCTATTTAAACATTAAACTTACCAAATTACTTCTTGATAACTTCAGATTAAGCTGACATATTTTGAGAGATTTATATTATATTTGAGATTATATTTTGAGAGCCTCTTCATAGATACAGAATTTACCCTTTTATATTTATTTATATCCCTTATTAGGTGGTAAAATTTTTGAGAAGAGGGACCCTTCCTTCTTTATTTTTGTCATTGATCATAGTGTCTGAGATAAAGAAAGTGCCAAATTAATATATATTAAATGATGGATGATTTTGCAATTTATGTTTACTATTTTGAATGGTGATTATTTTTGTGCTTGGGAAAGTTTTATCAATTTGCTTTTGGACATACTTGTAGGAACCCTCATATTTTCACTTTATTTATACACTATGGGAACAAAGAAAGGAACAAATGCTATTGCTTCCATTTTATACAAAGTATAAATAAGTCAATTTATAGTATTTTGTCAACATGTAAGTTAAAAAAATAAATTGGATTAAACCAAAAGGAAATCGCCCTTAGGACATAGGTTCCTAAGCATTGTGAAGTGAGACTGATATTAACAAGAAGCAATCCAGTGGCGATAAGCCAAGCATTGAGATAAAGCTTTTACCTTTCAAATCTGGTATGTGTAATCACTGGACTTAAGCCTCATGTTCATTTTTCAAAGATTAACAATAATAAATTGATGTACCTATACACAATTGGGGCTTCTGTCATAGCTCAGTTGGTAAAGAATCCGCCTGCAATGCAGGAGACCCTGGTTTGATTCCTGGCTTGGGAAGACCCTCTGGAGAAGGGATAGGCTACCCACTCCAGTATTCTTGGGCTTCCCTTATGGCTCAGCTGGTAAAGAATCTCCCTGCAATGTGGGAGACCTGGGTTCAATCCCTGAGTTGGGAAGATCCCCTGGAGAAGGGAAAGGCTACTCACTCCAGTATTCTGGCCTAGAGAATTCAGTCCATGGGGTTGCAAAGAGTTGGACATGACTGAGCAATTTTCACTTTCATACACAATTGTTCATAGAAACTCTGTAACTTCCCATTTAAGTCAGTTTTCTAATATTCAAAATAAAACTCCAAGTCAGTTTGCATGAACTTGCATCAGACAGCCTTTGTATTTTCATTTTCAAATTATGTTGTATTATTCACTTCAACCTCCAAAATAAATTTTATTAATTTAATATTATTTTATTTTACTTGAGATAAAACAATCTCCAAATTGATAAATAGATGTACATAATTCTAGTCAACTAGATTGATAGCAAGTAATTGTAAACAGTATTTTTAATTCTAATAGAAAACAATATATATATATGCTTAGTTGGTCAGTCATGTCCAACTCTGTGACTCCACAGACTGTAGCTGACCAGGTTCCTCTGTCTGTGGGAACTCTCCAGGCAAAAATACTGGAGTGGATTGCCAGGCCCTCCCACAGGGAATCTTCCCAACCTAAGGATCAAACTCTGGCTTCCCGCATTGCAGGGAGATTCTTTACTAACTGAGCCATCAGGAAAGCTGAAGAATACTGGATTGGGTAGCTTATCCCTTCTTCAGGGAATCTTCTCGACCCAGGAATTGAACTGGGTTCTCTTTCATTGCAGGCAGATTCTTTATCAGCTGAGCTACCAGGGAAACTCACATATATACACACACATATATATAAATATGTATGTATATATTCAACAGGTTTTTTTTTTTATAATTTTAAAATATTAAAATTAATTATTGGGCTCCCCTTATGGCTCAGCTGGTAAAGAATCTCCTTGCAATGTGGGAGACCTGGGTTCAATCCCTGAGTATTAAAATTTTGTTAAAACCAGGTTGCTTTAACAAAAATACTGGGTGGCTTATAAACAACAGAAATTCATTTCTCACAGTTGCAGAGGTGAGAATACCATGATCCAGGCTGGCAGGTTTTGTGGTGAGGACCTGCTTTCTGGTTCATAGATGACTATCCTCTCACTGCAGCAGAAGGGGAGCAAGAGAGCTCCCTGAGGTCTCTTTTGTAAGGGCACTGATCCCGTTCATGAAGGCTCCATCCCCATGACCTAATTACATGCCATGGCCCCACCTCCAAATACCATCCTCTTGAGAGCTAGGCTTCAGTCTATGAATTTTGGGGAGCACAACCTGAATAGTCCTTAGCAGTTTCTGATCATTTACTGAGAAAGCTGCATTAAACTCTCCCCCCACCCATATATATGGGTTGCCGAATGAGTATTATCATTCTGTCAGTTTTAAATTTCATACATTTTGAAGCAATGACATTGAATGAAAAGATTTTTGACATTTTGTGTTATTCCTATAGTGACCGTCTTTCTCCCTAGCAGCAATATTCAACAATACAGTATCAGATTAGCAAATGACTCTTTAGTGCTTCTTACTACTAGACGGGCTTCCCTGGTGGCTCAGCAGTAAAGAATCCACCTGCAACGCAAAAGATACGGGTTTGATCCCTCGGTTGGGAGGTTTCCTTGGAGAAGACAATGGCAACCCACTCCAATAGTCTTGCTTAGGAAATTCCATTGACAGAGGAGCCTGGTGGGCTACAGTCCATACTGTCACAAAAAGTCTGGCATGACTTAGCGACTAAACCAACCACCATACACATGTGCAGGTTTACGGATAATTTTAGCCCAGTAATACAATGCAGTGCTGAGTTTGATGGAATTATAACATAAAATTTTCTACCTTGATTTTCAAAAAAAGCTGTGAATCAAATCAGTTCTTTCACTCATCTGTACTCAACATCACTGTATCCATTTTCCTTTCCTTTGAGGTTTTTAGCCAAAAAAGGAAAAAATATCTAGGACCATCTGATTTTAATCCTGTAGGCAGAGATGACCATTGGCATCAGTGAACTCTGACTCTTTCCTGTTGTTGCTCTTCTTCAGTCACTCAGTCATGTCCGACTCTGTGACCTGTTGGACTGCAGCACTCCAGGCTCCCCTGTCCTCCACTATCTCCTGGAGTTTGCTCAGAATCATGCCTATTGAGTGAGTGATACTATTTAACCATCTCATCCTCTGCCATCACTTTTCCTTTTCCTATAGGAAAGCTGAAAATCTTTGGGAAAGCCATTTATAAACATAACATAACATTTCATTTTATTTAACCTGATAATTTTTTCCATTCCTTAGATATGTAGTCCTGATCAAACTGATAAATTCTTCCACTGACCCCATAACCTTCATTCTACTCAATGTGGTTCTGATTTGGCCTAAGATTTTATATCTCCTATAGCTCTGTGGGATAGTTTGGAGTTGTATATTCAAATAAGGTTTTTTTTTTATTTGAAGGTATCAAAAAAATACATATAACCTATTTGAACTAAATAGTAACTACTTCTCATGAGACTTAGAATTCTGGGAACAAAGCTAACTTCAGATACAGCTGCATCCTGGAAATCAGAAATTGTCATTAGGGTTCTCCTGTACTATTTTGCTTGTCTCTACTTACTTTCAATCTGCAGGCAGGGGCTCTTCTTGTGATAGTTAGAATGACTTTCTGGACCCCCTCTTAGCTCAAGTGTAAAGCATTAGGAAATACTATGACTGGCTCCAGTAAAATCATATGACTATATTGGAATAACCAGCCTTGGTGATACCCTGTATATCCCTGTGCCTAAGGGAAGCCATGATATGCTTTTCCAAAAGAAAAGAAAAAACAAGATGATATAAACAAAGAGGAGGAAATGGAAGCCCATTCCAGTATTCTTGTCATTGACAGAGGAGCCTGGTAGACTGCAGTCCATGGGGTCACAAAGAATCAGACATGACTGTGCTTATGCATAAGCAAAGAAAGGGCATAGTATACACCCTGTGATGACAAAATCATAGCTTTTATAAGATTACTATACTAGAAACATTTATCTAATCTGTGCAGCCCATATATCATGAACAAAATGGTACAATGAATAATGTTAAAAACTGTCAGTTGGAGCAAAGATTGCTTAGGAAATCTATACACTTTTTAACTTATAAGATGTTTTAATGTCTTATACAAGATTTTGAAAAAGAAAAAAAAAACTCATGGTCTCAGAGGTGCTCTTAAAATATACCTGATGAAAATTTATATCAGTATAACATTTCTGGAAAACATTTTTGCCATTTGTAACCAAGATATTTAAAGACTTAATGCTTAACCTAGGTACTTATCTGCTTCTAGGTATACACCCTAAGGATAAATTGGAAATAAGACAAATATGTATCAGATGTTAGTCATAGAGCATCAATCATTAGAATCGATGAAATATTGTTCAGTTCAGTTCAGTCGCTCAGTTGTGTCCGACTCTTTGCAATCCCATGGACTGCAGCACACCAGGCCTCCCTGTCCATTACCAACTCACAGAGCCTGTGCAAACTCATGTGTATTGAGTCGGTAATGCCATCTAACCATCTCATCCTCTGTGGTCCCCTTCTCCTCCTGCCTTCAATCTTTCCTAGCATCAGGGTCTTTTCCAGTGAGTCAGTTCTTCGCATCAGGTGGCCAAAGTATTGGAGTTTCAGCTTCAGCATCAGTCCTTCCAATGAATATTCAAGACTGATTTCCTTTAGGATTGACTGGTTTGATCTCCTTGAAGTCCAGGGGACCCTCAAGAGTCTTCTCCAGCACCACAGTTCAAAAGCATCAATTCTTTGTTGCTCAGCTTTCTTTATGGTCCACCTCTCACATCCATACATGACTACTGGAAAAACCATAGCTTTGACTAGACGGACCTTTGTTGGTAAAGTAATGTCTCTGCTTTTTAATATGCTGTCTAGGTTGGTCATAGCTTTTCTTCCAAGGAGCAAGTGTCTTTTAATTTCATGGCTGCAGCACTATCTACAGCAATTTTGGAGCCCAAGAAAATAGTCTGTGAATGTTTCGATTGTTTCTCCATCTATTTGCCATAAAGTGATAGGAACAGATGCTATGATCTTAGTTTTCTGAATGTTGAGTTTTAAGCCTACTTTTTCACTCCTCTTTCATCTTAGGAAGAAATATACTACAGTAGAAGATGGTTAAAAAAATTCATAGCATATTCCAAATAATGGAATGTTATGTAACCATTATAACTTAAATGAAATGAAAAATGCTCATATAAAAACCAGATTTGAAACTATTTAATATAAATTTAATCTTTATTTGTGTTTATAAATAGTTGTATTTATAGAGTTACATAAAAATTTCAAGTTTTTTTTCCTGGTGATCAAGATTACATGTGGTTTCACATTCATATTTTTTTCTAAGTACATAATCTATTGTTACCATTGATTTTTTTAAAGAAAAATCTTTGTTCCTGAAAATTGCATCTTATTTAAAACTCAGTATTCAAAAAACGAAGATCATGGCATCTTGTCTCATCACTTCATGGCAAATATATGGGGAAACAATGGAAACAGTGACAGATTTTATTTTCATGGCTGCAGCCATGAAATTAAAAGACACTTGCTCCTTGGATGAAAAGCTATGACCATCCTAGGCAGCATATTAAAAAGCAGAGACATTACTTTGCCAACAAATGTCATCTAGAACTATAGCAGATAACTATGAATACAACTCACTGGCTACCTGTGTCTTTGAAATCTTTAACTGCTGGCACATATGAAGAGAGGTGTGTTAGTTGGCTTTTATGGAGAAAAGGATGATGCAATATGAGACCTGGAGGTTCTCCTGGAGACTACCCCTTTCTGATGCTGTGAAGTGATTGTCATACAAATGGCACAGAAACAATAACTGCACCTCACTAACATCAAACAAAAGCAGTCCCTGGATTTTCTGACAGACCAGAAATCATTCACCAGGTGTAGGCAATACACTCATGTTGGCATTTGTAAGTTCTTATATGTGGTAATAAACATTGGGAAGCAACCATGCCAGTTGTCTTGGGGGTGGTAGAACCATAGTTATTGGATTTATGGTGTTCTAGGTCCAAGGACAAACTACCTCCTTGCCTTAAGTACATGCAGGGATTCTTGGTAATATGTAGGGTCAGAATGGAGCTTACATAAACCTGCTTTCCATTAACTTTTACTCTTGCATTTGGTTCTGCAAAGAAACTGAAAATGACTAAAAGTAGTAAATAAAACTTGTGGCTAGATCACAGCTATGCAGTTGTTTGGCAAAGGTTAGGCACACTGAAAACTAGGACTTATATGTGGTAATAAACATTGGGAAGCAGCCATGCCAGTTGTCTCGGGGGTGGTAGAACCATTGTTATTGGATTTATGGTGTTCTAGGTCCAAGGACAAACTACCTCCTTGCCTTAAGTACATGCAGGGATTCTTGGTGATATGTTGGGTCAGAATGGAGCTTACATAAACCTGCTTTCCATTAACTTTTACTCTTGCATTTTGTTCTGCAAAGAAACTGAAAATGACTAAAAGTAGTAAATAAAACTTGTGGCTAGATCACAGCTATGCAGTTGTTTGGCAAAGGTTAGGCACACTGAAAACTAGGTCACTTTTCACTCCAATCCCGAAGAAAGGCAATGCTAAAGAATGAGCAAACTACCGTACAATTGCACTCATCTCACACACTAGTAAGTTCAGTTTAGTTCAGTCGCTCAGTCGTGTCCGACTGCGACCCCATGAATCACAGCATGCCAGGCCTCCCTGTCCATCACCAACTCCTGGAGTTCACTCAGTATCATGTCCATCAAGTCGGTGATGCCATCCAGCCATTTCATCCTCTGTCATCCCCTTTTCCTCCTGCCCCTAATCCCTCCCAGCATCAGAGTCTTCTCCAATGAGTCAACTCTTCGCATGAGGTGGCCAAAGCACTGGAGTTTCAGCTTTAGCATCATTCCTTCCAAAGAACACCCAGGACTGATCTCCTTTAGAATGGACTGGTTGGAACCAACCTATACAGCATATTAAAAAGCTGAGACATTACTTTGCCAACAAAGGTCCATCTAGTCAAGGCTATGGTTTTCCAGTAGTCATGTGTATGGATGTGAGAGTTGGATGATAAAGAAAGCTGAGAACTGAAGAATTGATGCTTTTGAACTGTGTTGGAGAAGACTCTTGAGAGTCCCTTGGACTGCAAGGAGATCCAACCAGTAAACCCTAAAGGAAATCAGTCTTGAATATTTTTGGAAGGACTCATGCTGAAGCTGAAACTCCAATACTTTGGCCACCTGATGCGAAGAACTGACTCACTGGAAAAGACGCTGATGCTGGGAAAGATTGAAGGTGGGAGGAGGAGGGGAAGACAGAGGATGAGATTGTTGGATGGCATCACTGACTCAGTAGACATGAATTAGAGCAAGCTCTGGGAGTTGGTGATGGACAGGGAGGCCTCGTGTTTTGTAGTCCATGGGGTTGCAAAGAATCGGACACGACTGAGTGACTGAACTGAACTGAACTGAACTGAGGCATACTGAGTGAATAGCAAAAGGAAAACAACCTAGGAATCTATAGATTGAAAAGATTTAAATGCACTTTTTCTAGCATGTACCCTTATATAGCTTCTTTTGTTTTTATTTATTTATTTATTTTATAGCTTCTTTTAATAGTAGGATAGCTGGTGTGCAGAGTTCCATGTTATTTGGTATAGACAACAATTAAGAGAAATGTCACCAAATCCTACTTGGAATAAAGCCCAATACTCAGTCTCTTTATTTAACAGATTCTCAGTGCGCATAGCAGAGTTGAGATGTCTCAACCTTCATTTACGGGTTTGGAACAAAATTGAGAGTGGGATTATTAGATATCAACAGGGTGTAAGGAAAACAGAGCTGCCCAGATTTCAGTGGTTTACCACTCATCTCTTGACCTGTATTTAAACCACAACATCCTTTTGGTCAGGTCACAATGGGAATGCCTAGAGTAACCCTGAACAGGACAAGAAGGGAATATGTGAACAATATTAATCCTTAATGTCTGAAGTCTACAAAGTTAATTTCCCTCCAAGGCTTATGGTCGTGAGGTAGAGTGAAGGAAACGGAAAATAAAACTGGAAGTTACTTTGGCAGGTAATGGATCATGAGGAGAAAAACCATCATGCCTCTTCTGTAGAAATGCTGCTTCCTGAAGGAACTCCTAAGGATGTTGGGGTCCCTGTGGCTTTGGCCACACAGAGGATACTAATGCAATGACAACCAAGCAGACAGGGAAAAAGTGGGAAAATGAGAACACTCAGCCTCGAGTCCTCCACGAGCTGTCCTTGCTTTGCTCAGAATCACTCTGTCATCTCCTTTGAGAGGTTCCCATCTTGGAAAATCTCGGTGGTTCCCTAATAGTAGTGGTTTGCAAACTGGACTGCTTCTGGGTGACTTGTTAAAGCATCCATTTCTGGGCCTTTCCCTGAAGATTTGATTAAAAATCTCTGTAGTGGGACTTGAAAATTTGCATTTTAAAGTTGGCAGTTGATAATGGTGTTGGTTCTGGCAGCAAACTTTGAGACCCACTGCCTTATAGGATGCTAGGAGGTGTTTGCAGGTGGCTTTGATTTGGTGGAGATTTCTTTTTGCCTCAGCTTCCCTGATACTATGAAAAGGCTAGGAAGAAAAAGTATGTAAAAAGTAAACATGTACATGTTCAGTAATTCCCTGGAGTATGACAACTGGCAGCTTTGCTTGTGATATGTTTTGTTCTGTTTCATTTGTCCATTGGGAATATGCAGATGATACCACTCTAATGGTAGAAGGTGAAGAGGAAGAGCCTCCTGATGAGGGTGAAAGAGGAGAGTGAAAAAGCTGGCTTAAAACTCAGCATTCAAAAAGCTAAGATCACGGCATCCAGTCCTATCACGTCATGGTAAATAGAAGGGGAAGAAATGCAAGCAGTGACAGATTTTATTTTCTTGGGCTCCAAAAGCACAGTGGATGGTAACTGCAGCCATGAAATTAAAATATACTTGCTCCTTGGAAGAAAAGCTATGACAAACCTAGTGAAAGCGAAAGTCAGTTGACTCTTTATGACCCTATGGACTGTAGTCTGCCAGGCTCCTCTGTTCATGGAATTCTAAAGGCAAGAATACTGGAGTTGGTTGCTGTTCCTTTTTCCAGGGAACCATCCCAATTCAGGGATTGAACTGGAGTCTCCTGCGTTGCATGCAGATTCTTTACTGCTTGAGCTACCAGGGAAACTCTAGACAGCATATTAAAAACAGAGACATCACTTTGCCAACAAAGGCCATATAGTCAAATCTATGGTTTTTTCCAGTACTCATTTATGGATGTGAGAGTTGGACCATAAAGAAAGCTGAGGTCTGAAGAACTGATGCTTTCTAATTGTGGTGCTGGAGAAGACTCTTGAGATTCCCTTGGACAGCAAGGAGATCAATTCAGTCAATCCTAAAGAAATCAAGCCTGAATATTCATTGGAAAGACTGATGCTGAAGCTGAAACTCTAATACTTTGGCCTACTGATGCAAAGAACTGATTCATGGGAATAGCCCATGATGCTGGGCAAGGCTGAAGGCAAAAAAAGGGTGGGGGGGGCTGCAGAGGATGAGATGGTTAGATAGCACCACAGACTCAGTGGACATGAATTTAAGCAAACTCTGAGAAATGGTGAAGGACAGGGCAGTCTGGTGTGCTACAGTCAATGTGGTAGCAAAGAATTGGAGACGACTTAGTGACTGAACAACAACAAATTCTGCTGTCTCGCCCCTCTATTATGACAGTTTTTTTCTGGCTTCCCATCTCAAATGGCAGGACCAGATTACTGGAGGCTTGTAATGTCAAATCGCCAATCTTCCCTGTAACACTATTGCTATGCCACCAGAGCAGCAAAGAAAATTCAATGTGAATGACTGGCAAAGATTACACATTTCTCAAGAGACTCTGATGCATTTTTTGCACAACTAGCTTAATTAAGAATCCTTGGCAGTATATTAACCACAAGCTTATGGATCTCAATATGCCAATCAAATATAATGAGATGAATGCAAATGTCAAAGTACAGATTCTTTGCCTAGGAAGTTCCAAAGGCCTAAAGCTGTGTCTTCAGTCATTTGTCAGAAAGCAATGGGAATAGCTGGGCCTGGTGAGGCTGGGGTTTGCCCATTAAAATTTAAATATATATGGCATGACCTCTAGGACTGAGGTATGCTGTTCCCCATGGGATTTCAGGGTATGAGAATGAAGATAAAAGTCTTTGGCTTACAAACTCACATTAAGCTAACAACAGCAACAGCAATAGTAACATACTCCAGATACTTCTAGAGAATAGGCCTATAAGTCAGGAGCCAAAATCAAAACCTGCATCCAGGTTTGTCTCTATAAGATAACAGACAACTCAAATGACAGCTCTGTGTCTGAATATCTAATAAAATAGAAATGACAGCAGCTGTCTGTATTTCTTTCGTAATAATTCATATCAGAAAAAAAGACCAGTACATTTGATTATATTAATTTGTCTTTTTAATGACTGCACTAACAAGTGGCTACACTATAGGACTGTTATCTACTTGGTGTATCTGGTTCTTGGCTAGATTTGATGATCTATTAACAGTTGAACAACTTGAAACTTAAAACAGGCTAACAGATGGTTGTTAACCTGGGGGTGTTTCCCATCCTTACTCAAGACCTGAATTGAAAGTACAGTGATCACATTTATGTGTGACACAAATTTGGAAGAGATGGGTAATATTTTCTATGAATGAATCAAGAGCCAAATACGTTTTCTTTTTAATTTGGCTATAAGGTGAATTTAATCAGTTGCTCTTTAATAGAGAAAATATAAGGATCTTCACGAAGATACAAAAAAGGAAATTCAAACAACAAATTCCACCCTATGGATAGGTGACAAGAATATTTAAGGTGGAAGAGACTTTAAAATTTTACTACAAAGCATTAGTGTGTTTCAGATTCTAAGACAGTTAATGTGATCTTTGTTGTCTTTAATGGATTATAATGTACAGAGTGAAAGAACTGATGATGTTGCTGTAAATTAGCCAGACGACCTCTGGAGTATCCTTCTTAGCTCTGGATACCACGCTGTTGAGTAAAGAGACAAGCAATCAGGCAAAGGAAAGAATGGTTTCACATAAGGTGCAGTTGAACGAAAAGGGAGTTTGCCCTTAAATGCAAACTGGAGGAAGAACAAGATCTCTGGTTTAAAGTACTTGAAAGATAGTCATGATGATGAGAAACTATCAATATTTTTATATGTTGAGTCATGAAGAGGATAACTAGGACCAGAAGGTAGAGAGGCAGATAATAGGTAAGAATAAAAAAAGAAATTTTCTTTCAACTGCTTATTGCTTTAAAAAAATGTTTATTAAAATAATTCATGCACACAGTTTACAGAGACAAATAACAGTGCAAAGCATGTAATTTAAAACAACAGCTATCTTCTTTCTCTTCATCCTAATCCTTGCTTCCTAGAGCAAATGCTACGGACTGTTTTCACTTATTCTTCTAATATTTCCCTCCATTTTCTAAATATTATGCATATTCTGCTCTAAAAACATTAAATCTAAACACTTTTACTATAGAATATGGGAATTTGGGTGTCTATCATTTCCCCTCCTTTTCTTTTCTCCCAGCAAGTTAAATAACTGTTTCTGGTTAAATCAATATTTAGAATGTGTTTTATATAAATAACTCATGATCGAGTCACATAAAGTATTGAGGATATTTTCTGTTTTACACAATGTTTTGTTTTTCTTAGAATTAATGATTATCGTATTTTTGCCATTTCCCCTGGGTACTTTTGTTAATTCACCCTCCAGATTCTCCATCAGAGCTGTAGGGCTTCAATCAATGCAGTAAACATGCTGGTCAATCTTTCAATGCCATTTTTTTCTTAGGAAAATCCTCTTTGGAGTCTTGAGCTCACTGGCAGCTGTGGGTATTTCCAATACTCCTTACTTCTTTCTGAAATATTAACAGTATCCTATGTCTTGTTCTATTTCCCTATTTCAAAGGAAGACTTTTCCCAGTAAGCTTCCTCAGAAAGGATGTATGATAAATACAAAATTTGAAACCTGACAATCTGTTTCTGTTCTTTTCTAAAGTTGATTAAGAGTGTTCCCAGGACTAGAATTCTGGATTGGAAATTGAAGCGAAGTGAAGTCACTCAGTTGTGTCCGACTCTTTGCGACCCCATAGACTGCAGCCTGCCAGGCTCCTCTGTCCATGGGATTTTCCAGGCAATAGTACTGGAGTGGACTGCCATTTCCTTCTCCAGGGGATCTTCCCAACCCAGGGCTCGAACCCGGGTCTCCCGCGTTATAGACAGATGCTTTACCGTCTGAGCCACCATGGGATTGGAAAACCTGACAATCTGTTTCTGTTCTTTTCTAAAGTTGACTAAGAGTGTTCCCAGGACTAGAATTCTGGATTGGAAATTGAAGCGAAGTGAAGTCACTCAGTTGTGTCCGACTCTTTGCAACCCCATAGACTGCAGCCTGCCAGGCTCCTCTGTCCATGGGATTTTCCAGGCAATAGTACTGGAGTGGACTGCCATTTCCTTCTCCAGGGGATCTTCCCAACCCAGGGCTCGAACCCGGGTCTCCCGCGTTATAGACAGATGCTTTACCGTCTGAGCCACCATGGGATTGGAAATTACACGCTCTCAAATTTTAAAGGCATGGGTTGCATTATTGTTTTCTAACTGTCAAGATTGTTGTTAAGAACCTGAGAATACCGTTTGCATCTATTACATTTATTTTTTTATTCTCCTGGAAAATTTTCAGTAAATACTCTTTATACTTTTGTTCAGTCGCTCAGCTGTGTCTGACTCTTCGTGACCCCATGACTGCAGCATGCCAGGCTTCCCTGCCCTTTGCCTCCCCCTGAACTTGCTCAAGCTGATGTCCACTGAGTCGGTGATGCCATCCAACCATTTTGCTCTCTGTCGTCCCCTTCTCCTCTTGCCTTCAAATCCTTCCCAGCATCAGGATCTTTTCTAATGAGTCAGCTCTTCACATCAGGTGGCCAAAGTACTGGAGTTTCAGCGGCAGCATCAGTCCTTCCAATGAATATTTGAGACTGGTGTTTTTTAGGATAGACATATTTGATCTCCTTGTTGTCCAAGGGACATTCAAGAGTCTTCTCCAGCACCACAGTTCAAAAGTATCAATTCTTCGGCGTTCAGCCTTCTTTATGGTCTGACTCTCACATCAATACATGACTACTGGAAAAACCATAGCTTTGACTATATAGACATTTATCGACAAAGTAATGTTTCTGCTTTTTAGTATGCTGTCTAGTTTGTCATAACTTTCCTTCAAGGAGCAAGTGCCTTTTAATTTCATGGCTGCAGTCACGATTTGCAGTGATTTTGGAGACCAAGAAACTAAAGTCTCTCACTGTTTCCACTGTTTCCCCATCCATTTGCCATGAAGTAATGTGACTGGATGGCATGATCTTCATTTTTTTGAATGTTGAGTTTTAAGCCACCTTTTACACTCTCCTCTTTCACCTTCATCAAGAGGCTCTTCAGTTCCTCTTCACTTTCTGCCATAAGGGTGGTGTCATCTGCATATCTGAGGTTGTTGATATTTCTCCTGGCAATCTTGATTCCAGCTTGTGCTTCATTCAGCCTAGCATTTTGCATGATGTACCCTGCATATAAATTAAATAAGCAGGGTGACAGTATATAGATTTGATGTACTCTTTTCCCAATTTTGAACCAGCCCATTGTTCCATGTCTGGTTCTCCCTGTTGTTTCTTGACCTACATACAGATTTCTCAGCAGGCAGGTAAGGCGGTCTGGTATTCCCTTCTCTTTAAGAATTTTCCACAGTTTTTTTGTGATCCACACAGTCAAAGGTTTTAGCATAGTCAATGAAGCAGAAATAGATGTTTTTCCAGAATTGTCTTGCTTTTTCTATGATCCAGTGGATATTAGCAATTTGATCTCTGGTTCCTCTGCCTTTTCTAAATCCAGCTTTAGCATCCAAAAGTTCTTGGTTCATGTACTGTTGAAGAATCACTTGGAGAATTTTGAGCATTACTTTGCTAGCAAGTGAGATATGGAGATGACACCACCCTTATGTCAGAAAGCGAAAAAGAACTAAAGAGCCTCTTGCTGAAAGTGAAAGTGGAGAGTGAAAAAGTTGGCTTAAAACTCAACATTCAGAAAACTAAGATCATGCCATCTGGTCCCATCACTTCATGGCAAATAGTTGGGGAAACAGTGGAAACAGTGACAGACTTAATATTTTGGGGCTCCAAAATCACTGCAGATGGTGACTGTAGCCATGAAATTAAAAGACCCTTGCTCCTTGGAAAAAAATTATAACCAACCTAGACAGCATATTAAAAAGCAGAGGCATTACTTTGCCAACAAATGTCCGTCTAGTCAAGGCTATGGTTTTTCCAGTAGTCACGTACGAACGTGAGAGTTGGACTGGAAAGAAAGCTGAGCACTGAAGAATTGATGCTTTTGAACTGTGGTGCTGGAGAAAACTCTTGCTCTCTGTCGTCCCCTTCTTCTCTTGCCTTCAAATCCTTCCCAGCATCAGGGTCTTTTCTAATGAGTCAGCTCTTCACATCAGGTGGCCAAAGTACTGGAGTTTCAGTGGCAGCATCAGTCCTTCCAACGAGGACTGCAAGGAGATCCAACCAGTCCATTCTAAAGGAAATCAGTCCTGAATATTCATTGGAAGGACTGACTCTGATGCTGAAATTCCAATCCTTTGGCCACCTGACTCATTTGAAAAGACTCTGATTCTGAGAAAGATTGAAGGCAGGAGGAGAAGGGGAAGACAGAGGACGAGATGGTTGGATGGCATGACAGACTCAATGGACATGAGTTTGAGTAAACTCCGGAAGTTGGCAATGGACAGGGAGGCCTAGCATGTTGCAGTCCATGGTTTCACAAAGAGTCAGACGCAACCGAGAGACTGAACTGAGCTGAACTGAGATGAGTGCAACTGTGCAGTAGTGTGAGCATTCTTTGGCACTGCCCATTTTTGAGATTGGAATGAAAGCTGACCTTTTCCAGCTCTGTGGCCACTGCTGAGTTTTTCAAATTTTCTGGCATATTGAATACAGCATTTCAACAGCATCATCTTTTAAGATATGAAGTAGCTCAGCTGGAATCCCACCACCTCCAGTTGCTTTGTTCTTAGTGATGCTTCCTAAGGCCCACTTGACTTCGCATTCCAGGATGTTTGGCTCTAGGTTAGTGATCAGACCATCGTGATTATCTGGGTCATTGAGATATTTTTGTATAGTTCTTCTGTGTATTCTTCCCACCTCTTCTTAATATCTTCAGTTTCTGCTAAGCCCATACCATTTCTGTCCTTAATTGGCCCATCTTTGCATGAAATGCTCCCTTCTGTCTCTAATTTTCTTGAATAGGTCCCTAGGTTTTTCCATTTTATTGTTTTCTTCTATTTCTTTACATTGATCACTTAGGAAGACTTTCTTATTACTTTTTATTATATTATATATATAATATATTATATTTTATATAATATCTATTATTTTTTTTTCTTTTTATTATTTCTCTCCTTGCTATTCTTTGGAACTCTGCATTCAAATGGGTATATCTCTCCTTTTCTCCTTTCGTTTCCTTTATTTTCTCAGCTATTTGTAAGGCCTCCTCAGACAACCATTTCACCTTTTTGCCTTTCTTTTTCTTGGGAATGGCCTGGATCCTGCCTCTTGTACAATGTCATGAACCTCCATCCATAGTTCTCCAGGCTCTCTATCAGATTTAATCCCTTGAATCTATTTGCTGCTTCCACTGTATAATCATAAGATATTTGATTTTGGTCATACCTGAATGGTCTAGTGTTTTCCCTACTTTCTTCAATTTAAGTCTGAATTTGGCAATAAGGAGTTCATGATCTGAGCTACAGTCAGTTCCTGGTCTTATTTTTGCTGACTATATAGAGCTTCTCCATCTTTGGCTGCAACAAATATAATCCGTCTGATTTCAGTATTGACCATCTGGTGATGTCCACATGTAGAATCTTTTATTGTGCTGTTGGAAGAGGGTGTTTGCTCTGACCAGTGCATTCTCTTGGCAAAGCTCTGTTAGCCTTTGCCATGCTTCATTTTGTACTCTAAGAACAAACTTGCTTCTTATTCCAGGTATCTCTTGACTTTCTACTTTTGCATTCCAGTCTCCTGTGAAAAGGACATCTATTTTTGGTGTTAGACTAGAAGGTCCTGTACGTCTTCATAGAATCATTCAACTTCAGCTTCTTCGGCATTAGTGGTTGGGGCATACGCTTGAATTACTGTGATACTGAATTGCTTCACTTGGAAATGAACAGAGATCATTCTGTCTTTTTTTGAGATTGCACCCAAGTACTGCATTCCAGACTCTTTACTAGTCTGAAACTTCTCAGTGATTTGCATTAATGTGGAGCTTTATTGAAAGGACATCTGTTTTTGGTGTTAGACTAGAAGGTCCTGTACGTCTTCATAGAATCATTCAACTTCAGCTTCTTCGGCATTAGTGGTTGGGGCATACGCTTGAATTACTGTGATACTGAATTGTTTCACTTGGAAATGAACAGAGATCATTCTGTCTTTTTTTGAGATTGCACCCAAGTACTGCATTCCAGACTCTTTACTAGTCTGAAACTTCTCAGTGATTTGCATTAATGTGGAGCTTTATTGTTCATTGTGTGGGATACTTCAGAAACTCTTGGCCTGCAGTTTTGAGACATTTTCTCATGTTCTCTATTAGTTTTTTTTTTTTTTAATTTAATTTGTATTTTTAAAATTCCTTTTCTAGTAAAATGCTGTGCCTCCTGTATCTAATTTTCTCATGCTCTTTCTTAATCTCTATCTTTTTGTATTTTGCTTTATATTCTGAAGAGTTACATGATTTTATCTCTCAATCTATCAGAATTTTTATTTCTATTAATGTGTTTTTAATTCTCAAGAGTTCTTCTTTGTTTTCTGGAAGTTCTGTCTTACAGCATCTTGTTTTTTATTTTATGAATAAAATTTATCTCTTTGAGAAAAATTTAGCTTAATATTCTCTGCACTATCTTTCTCTTCCAAGTTCCTTTTTGTGTCCTCACTTTGAATTGATCTGGACTCATTCTTTCATGTTAGAATCGTTCCTAAAAATAAAGGCTGGGATGTCCTTTCAAATTCTAGAGTGAGTCTGTTAGATCAGGTTCCCTGGGAAATAGATTGTATAGAGAAGTTCTGTCTTACAGCATCTTGTTTTTTATTTTATGAATAAAATTTATCTCTTTGAGAAAAATTTAGCTTAATATTCTCTGCACTATCTTTCTCTTCCAAGTTCCTTTTTGTGTCCTCACTTTGAATTGATCTGGACTCATTCTTTCATGTTAGAATCGTTCCTAAAAATAAAGGCTGGGATGTCCTTTCAAATTCTAGAGTGAGTCTGTTAGATCAGGTTCCCTGGGAAATAGATTGTATAGTAAGTTTACTTGGGATTTTCTTGGGATCAACATCTGAGGGGGGAGAGAGAGAAATTGGTAGAAATATTGTTTCAATCACTTACCAGGGAATAACAGGGAAAGCTCTGGCACTGGGATGACACTTCAGAGATATACTAAATTGAGGCAAGTGTCTGGATTTGGGTTTTCCTCTGGGAGAGATTGTAAGTAAGTGTTAGTCTCT
>SJXQ01008167.1:9992-23558 GCA_006408695.1 Aepyceros melampus
ATCTCATCCTTTAGACTGCAGAGGAAAACAGCCTGGAAATAGATTCTTAAGTTACAAGTTTTCAACCAGATTTATTTTGTAAATGGGAAAATGAAATGCTTTTTCACAGTCTCCTATGTTGTATCAGAATACACCTGTGCCAGGAAGCTATAAAGTCCCACAGGGAAGGAAAGAAACCTGTTTTGTTCGGTCTTAGTGAAAAGGAGGATGACTTGCTGTCGGTCAAACCCACCGGGGCACCTGATTGGGCTAGAAAGCTACCCAAACTCTGGTGAGGCAACATCTGTTAAAGCAAGTTCCCCTTGGGGGTGTGAATGCGAGGTGGGTGGGATGGATCTAGGTCCACTCTTCCTCTGCAACTTTGAATTTATTTGGAAGAACAGTATGGCAGCTTACAGAGATGACCCCAAAGGGACAGAAAACATTGTTTCAATCTTTTTTTTTTCCTTTTGCAATCATCAGCCTGACCTGGGCAGATGTTCAAAGTGTATTAAACACCCTTCTCACTTCAGAAAAATGTAGAATAGTGCAGGATAAAGCTCAGAAGGAGGTAGACGGGCTTCTATAGAAACCCCTGGTGACTCAGCTCGGGCTGCAGCAAGTGTAGCTGTGTGAGCAGATCCCAGTTGGAATGTGAGTGCTGAGGACAGGCTGAAACATGACCATCATAGAGATTGCATTCTTGCAGTGCTGTGAAGAGGGGGCCAAAACAAAGAAGCCTTCAGTTCAGTTGCTCAGTCATGTCCGACTCTTTGCGACCCCATGAATCGCAGCATGCCAGGCCTCCCTGTCCATCACCAACTCCCGGAGTTCACTCAGACTCACGTCCATCGAGTCACTGATGCTATCCAGCCATCTCATCCTCTGTCGTCCCCTTCTCCTCCTGCCCTCAATTCCTCCCAGCATCAGAGTCTTTTCCAATGAGTCAACTCTTCACATGAGGTGGCCAAAGTACTGGAGTTTCAGCTTTAGCATCATTCCTTCCAAAGAAATCCCAGGGCCGATCTTCAGAATGGACTGATTGGATCTCCTTGCAGTCCAAGGGACTCTCAAGAGTCTTCTCCAACACCACAGTTCAAAAGCATCAATTCTTCAGCGCTCTGCCTTCTTCACAGTCCAACTCTCACATCCATACATGACCACAGGAAAAACCATAGCCTTGGCTAGACGGACCTTAGTTGGCAAAATAATGTCTCTGCTTTTGAATATACTATCTAGGTTGGTCATAACTTTTCTTCCAAGGAGCAAGCATCTTTTAATTTCATGGCTGTTAATGAAGTACAAAAGGTAAACCAGAAACCTAATGAGGAGCCTTTGGAATTTCTAGACAGGGTCTGTAAAGATACAGACCAGAAGACCCAGGGAATTTAAAATGATCCCATGATTCTCACTTTTCAGAGCAACTCTGACAACAGAAGAAGCTAGGAAGGATTGGGGGGGGGGGGCGGGGGGGGCAGTAATTCTCATTTTTGCATGGCAGAAACTCAACATTGTAAAGCAGTTATCCCCAATTAAAAACAAATTTTTAAAATATCTTGAAAATAAATAAAAAATATTGTTTTAAAAAAACTGCAAAAAAGATAAGGAAAAAGAGAAAAGGGACAAGATTCAGAAGCACCAGTGTCAATTTTAGTTATTTTGCCATGATAGGCTCTCCATAGCTCTTCCAATCCCCCTGCCCAAAAGATCAAATTTGGGGAAAATTCCTAGGAGCTCCACCTTCCAAGAACAGGCCGTGGCAAGGCTGGTGATCCTAGAAATGGCCTACAAAGAGGTTCTCTGGGAACTTAATGTGCTCTCCAGGACAGTATTCTAGGGAGGAGACCAATGTGGCAAACCATACTGCTTCCTCCCACCACAGAGTCAAAAACAATGTCCAACCTTCAGGTGGTAGGACAGAGAATGGTGAGCTCATTCTCTGTCTGGCACAAGTTGCAGACCATTAAGTCGTTCGGGAAATGTGGACTTGTACCAATCGACGAGCTTGGCCATGGCCAGTTTAATATGTTTTTGAAAATCAGCGAGTGCTTAAAAACTTGTAGTAAAAACCCTAATAAACTAAATTAGACCAAGACTCTGCCAGAATTGTATTTACCTCTTGAAGTGGAGGGTTAGGAAATCACGTTAAAAATTAAAATCGAAAAAAAAGAAAAAGCAATAGATTGTGTGTTTAGGTAAAAAGGAAACAATGGAGAATGAAATGGGCCATTGTGCTGGCGGCTGCCTGAACTCATGCAAGAATGAGCCAAACCACGACCGCCACAAGGGATTTGGCAAAAGGTAGGAGGCCTTAAACCCCCATTCAAATGGGGCACCTAAGTAGGACCTTACTAATGTGCATACTGCAGGCAGGAAGGACCCTGGAATGTGTCCCACGCTGCAACTCTTGAAGGTAAACAGGTGGCACCTCCACTGCCCCAGGTAACTGACAATGACAGCGACCAAGGGTGAGGCTGCCAAATCATCACTGTCTCCCACCTGGAGCTCTGGGTCACTTGGCAGATGGAAATCACTACATGGGAGTCAGGGAACTTGGTTTTAACTACCTGGCTTTCTAAACTTTCTTTGAGACTGTTAGTAGCAAGGGGCATCAGAGGACCCTAGAGAAAAACTTTTCTCCAGTGGGGGAAGAGCCCCTAATAGTTTTTTGTCCATGCCTGATGGCCTCACTGCCTCTCTGGGATGAGATTGACTGAACTAAGTACCAGTGTATTCTCTGCACCTGGACACCGGGTGGATTTTAAAGCACACCACCAGAGTAGTCCTGCGAGCTACAGGCACTACAGTGGCAGTTCTGGGAGAGAAACCCCAGAGGGCGAGTCAGGGGGATGGGCATATGGGGTTGCTGGAAGAGGGGAGATGGCCGCAGCTGTACGGGTCAGGCTCTGCAGGGGGCAGGCATCCAGACCTTATCCAGTATCCATGAAAAGGAGGAAGCAAAGCCTGGGGTAGACTCCTAACAGCCTTCCTCCAGTATGACCCAGTATGCTTCTGATGGTCACTTTGTGATTGGCTAGTCCACAGCTGAGTGTGTGTACCTGACTGAAGAGCACTTATAGGTTGTGGGAATGCATTGCTGTCCCTAGACCATCCTCTGCTCATGACTTTGTCCAGAGACTCTTGTCGGGTGACCGTTGTGGACTTGAAGAAGGCCTTTTCTGCACACCCTTGAGTTTTGAATCCCAAGTCTGCTTTTGAGTTGGGAAGATTGAGATAAAGGAGTTACCCTACAGTACTGCTGGACAGCGCTTCCTCGGGGACTTAGAAGTTCACAATACTTGAAGTCCTGGCCAGACTTGAGGGACCTTGAACTAAACAGGGAGTCCCTGCTCCAGGATGCAGATGATACTCTGATCACCAGTGAGACAGAGGACACTGAGACCAAGGTACGGTTTGACTTCAAACTTCTTGGCTGAATGAGGCTATAAGGTGTCCAGGAAGAAGGCAGATTCTCAGCCATCTGATAAATATTTGGGGTTTTGAACTTAAGAACAAAGAGCTGACGGGGGAGGGGTGGAGCTCTAACCAGGATTGCAGTTGCCACCGGAAGACATTGTAGGGGTCCTGGGAGTGACTGGGCTCTGCCACATCTGGACCCCCAACTTTGGACTCAACAGAAAACCCCTCTCATGACACTTTTAAAGGAGGAGACGGGACCTTTAGACTGGAGTCTTGGAAGATGAACATCCAGAAGACTGACTTCATCCCTGCTGGACAAGCTCTCAGGAGAACTGCAATGGGAAATGAAAACCACGCTGCAAAAGGAGGACCTCGACCAAAGTCGTCCAAACCTCGCTGGTTCTAGACACTGGCTTCTCCCAGGGGCAGAGCAACCTCAACAGACCTCAAATTGCTGTTCAGAAGTGGCAAGAAAAAAAAAAACCTGCAAGAAAAAAACCAAGATGAGTGGGTTTGCGGCTGTGGTGGCTTGATGGCCATGGTGGCTTTGTTCAAGTCGGACCCTTTGGAAGAGAACATAAAGACTTGCTAGGTTATGAGGAGGACGTATTCTTTTGTGATTCCTTTGTTTCTAACCTCCCAGGCTTGGGAGCTCTCTGCAGTGGTAGAAGTGGGTAATGATGAGGATTTCTGCTACATTGGTAGAAGAAGGTAATCTCTCTGGCAACAGCTCTGTCTTAGAAAACCTGTTTTTGTAACAGCTTGTGCTTGGTTGTGCTGGTCAACTTTCTGACCACAACTAACTTCACTGACTTCAGATGTAACCTATCAATTGAGTTGATCACTTGTCCCCTCCTTTCCCTGGATCACTTCATTTCAGTCGTATCCCGACTCTTTGCAATCCCATGGACTGCAGCACACCGGGTTTCCCTGTCCATCACCAACACCCGAGGTTTACTCAGACTCAATCCATTGAGTTGGTGATGCCATCCAACCATCTCACCCTCTGTCGTCCCCTTCTCCTCCTGCCTTCAATCTTTCCTAGCATCAGGGTCTTTTCAAATGAGTCAGTTCTTTGCATCAGGTGGCCAAGTATTGGAGTTTCAGCTTTAGCATCATTCCTTCCAGTGAATATTCAGGACTGATTTCCTTTAGGATGGACTGGTTGGATCTCCATGAAGTCCAAAGACTCTCAAGAGTCTTCTCCAACACCACATTTCAAAAGCATCAATTCTTCTGCCCTCAGCCTTCTTTATATCTAACTCTCATCCATACGTGACTACTGGAAAAACCATACCCTTGACTAGACGGACCTTTGCTGGCAAAGTAATGTCTCTGCTTTTTAATATGCTGTCTAGGTTGGTCATAACTTTCCTTCCAAGGAGTAAGCATTTTTTAATTTCATGGCTGCAATCATCATCTACAGTGATTTTGGAGCCCCCTAAAATAAAGTCTGTCACTGTTTCCATTGTTTCCCCATGAAGTTATGGGACTGGATGCCATGATCTTAGTTTTCTGAATGTTGAGCTTTAAGCCAACTTTTTCACTCTCCTCTTTCACTTTCATCAAGAGACTCTTTAGTTCTTTTTCACTTTCTGCCATAAGGATGGTGTCATCTGTATATCTGAAGTTATTGATATTTCTCCCAGCAGTCTTGATTCCAGCTTGTGTTTCCTCCAGTCCAGCATTTCTCATTATGTACTCTGCATATAAGTTAAATCAGCAGGGTGACAATATACAGCCTTTACGAACTCCTTTCTCGATTTGGAACCAGTCTGTTGTTCCATGTCCAGTTCTAACTGTTGCTTCCTGACCTGCATATAGGTTTCTCAAGAGGCAGGTCAGGTGGTCTGGTATTCCCATCTCTTGAAGAATTTTCCACAGTTTGTTGTGATCCACACAGTCAAAGGTTTTGGCATAGTCAATAAAGCAGAAATAGATGTTTTTCTGGAACTCTCTTGCTTTTTCCATGATCCAGAGGATTTGGCAATTTGATCTCTGGTTCCTCTGCCTTTCCTAAATCCAGCTTGAACATCTGGAAATTCACAGTTCACGTACTGCTGAAGCCTAGCTTGGAGAATTTTGAGCATTACTTTACTAGCATGTGAGATGAGTGCAATTGTGCGGTAGTTTGAGCATTCTTTGGCATTGCCTTTCTTTGGGATTGGAATGAAAACTGACCTTTTCTAGTCCTGTGGCCACTGCTGAGTTTTCCAAATTTGCTGTCATATTGAATGCAGTAGTTTCACAGCATTATCTTTTAGGATTTGAAACAGCTCAACTGGAATTCCATCACCTCCACTAGCTTTGTTCATAGTGATGCTTCATAAGGCCCACTTAACTTCATATTCCAGGATGTTTGGCTCTAGGTGAGGAATCACACCATCATGGTTATCTGGGTCATGAAGATCTTTTTTGTATAGTTCTCCTGTGTATTCTTGCCACCTCTCCTTAATATCTTCTTCTGTTAGGTCCATACCATTTCTGTCCTTTATTGTGCCCATCTTTGCATGAAATATTCCCTTGGTATATCTAATTTTCTTGAAGAGATTTCTAGTTTTTCCCATTCTATTATTTTCCTCTCTTTCTTTGCATTGATCACTGAGGAAGACTTTGTTATGTCTCCTTGCTATTCTTTGGAACTCTGCATTCAAATGTGTATATCGTTCCTTTTCTCCTTTGCCTTTCACTTCTCTCTTTTCACAGCTATTTGTAAAGCCTCCTCGGATAACCATTTTGCCTTTTTGCATTTCTTTTTCTTGGGGATGGTCTTGATCACCACCTCCTCTACAATGTCACAAACCTCTGTCCATAGTTCTTCAGGCATTCTAATAGATCTAAACTCTTTAATCTATTTGTATAATCGTAAGGGATTTGATTTAGGTCATACCCCTTATGATAGACCATACCTGAAAGGTCTAGTGGTTTTCCCTACTTCAATTTCAGTCTGAATTTGGCAGCAAGGAGTTCATGATATGAGTCACAGTCAGCTCCCGGTCTTATTTTTCTGACTGTTTAGAGCATCTCCATCTTTGGCTGCAAAGAATATACTCAGTCTGATTTCTGTATCAATCATCTGGTGATGTTCATTGTGTAGTCTTCTCTCGTGTTGTTGGAAGAGAGTGTTTACTATAACCAGTGTATTCTCTTGGGAAAACTCTGTTAGCCTTTGCCCTACTTCATTCTACTCCAAGGCCAAATTTGCCTGTTACTCCAGATGTTTCTTGACTTCCTGCTTTTGTATTCCTTTTCCATGGATAAAACCCCTAAAAATCCTGAACGTTAGACATGGCTGGCATTCCTTGTGCGCCTTGAGGGTCCATCTTTGCAGTTTCAGTTACCAGCCTTGGGCCTGTGGCTGCCTTGACAGCTGGTGCAGGAGGTATTTTTTTATTGGGGTGAATGTTAACATGGAACCAGAAATAAGAAAATACATTCAGACGAGTGCTAAGTAGTTTGACTCTTCAAGCCCTTGTTGGGTCTCCTTACAGCAGAAAGTTTGCAAAGCTGCCCTCACCCCTTTCCCCGGATTGAGGCACAATCACAAATGGGGGGAGAGTATCATTGAACCCAGAGCCTGCGGGTTATACCCATTCTACCTGCTGTCCCTAATCAAGGTTGTGAAGGCTTGCATGTCCTCCAAGCAGCTCAGAGCCTAATCCATTAGCTGTTTATCTGAGTTGTCTTCTAGGGACTTGGAGGCAGCTCTGCTGAGTGTGGGCTGAGCTGGTTGAGATGGGATAGGACCATCTCAACCACCAACACCTCACCTGGGGAGGTGAGCTGGTGACCTTGTGAACATGCAGAGGCTTGGAACCTAGTCATGCCTGTGCACAAGGATGTTTAGGCACCTATCTAATCATAATGCCCACGCGGCCCTATTCACTGTTCCATCAGTACTCCAGCTCCATGACTCCTGGGAGTCAGACCTGAGATTTGTTCTCCAGTCTCCTCGCTTGGCTGCCTCATAAATAAGCCCTATTTGCTGACAACCTTGGCATCTCAGTGTCTTGGCTGACTGTGCGCCAGCAGAACGAACCTGGTCCACTAGCAGTGACAGTACTTCACTGTGACATGTTGTCTAGGAGGGTGCCTACATGCTTCATCCCCAGAAAGCCGCTGATGGGCAACCTGGTGCAGCTGGGCTCAGCATCCTCAGATGCCAGGCCTTGCCAGTCAGTCCTGAAGACCATGTACCTCATCATCAGAAGTGACTAGTCTTCTAGTTGTTCGGAGCTTGGCGGCAATTCCATCTTCTGTCTTGTCTGGAGCACTTCCTGAGTGGGGGCATAAGGTCAGGGAGACCCAGGGCAGGAATTCTGTGTGACCAGGATCCAGGGAGGGTGTGGGCTGGTGTCAGGAGTGCTTTTCCAGACCCAGGTGTCCAAAGGTGGAGGGCTCTGAACTTGAAGGATGAGGGTCGAGTCCCCTGACCACTCTGGGAAAGCCATCATTTGAGGGGCTGGAGGTGAGGGGTGGTCCTGCACCGAGGGTGGATGCTCCTCAGGGGACCCTGGGTCAGTAAACAAACATCTCTCCTGGGCAGCTGCTGCCCATGCAGGGGGTGTCCCATGGACGCAGGCGCCCTCGGCTCTGCGCTCTGCAGATGCTGTGTTTCTTCCTAATCGAAGGTTTGTGGCAACCCTGCCTTGAGCAAATATGGTGCCAGTTTTCCAACAGCATTTGGTCACTTTGTTATGTTTTAGTTACTCTTGGGGTATTTCAGACTTCATTATTTGATTTGTGATCAGTGATGTTACTTTTCTGACTCGGAAAGCTCAGTTGCTGGTTAGCATTTTTAGCAGTGAGGTGTTACGGTGTGCGCACTGTTCAGACCTAAGTCTACACATGGAGACTGCAGCGTAGCGTCAGCTTTATGTGCCCTGGGTACCACTTCACATGAGTCACGTTGTGTGGTCAAGTCCTGGGGGTGGACGCGAGCCCGAGTCCTCTCCCATGCCTCAAGGGGAGCCTGTGGAGTTCTGGGAGCAGGACGGGGGGCCAGGAATGCTGTGGGCCCCCCCTGCAGTGTGGAGAAGGGACAGTCTGGCCAGAGTGACAGTGACAAGTGGGCTGGACAGGGTCACAGTCTCTCACAGACCAGACTCTAGGCGGGCTCCTCTGAGTGGGTGCCAGCGAGGTCCTGACTCCTCAGGCTTCGGGGTCTGTCTCTTTATTGTCCAATTTTAGCAAGATTCCTGTTGAGTCTGATTAGTCAGAGCTCGCCAGGCTCAACATCAGACCAGACTGTTTGTCCCCCATCCCTCAATACTGAGGTCTGATCCCTGCCTGCCTTCAGCATGAATCCTGTACGTCGGTTTAGTGGGGTCATTCTGCTGCAGTCTGAGTGTGTATCCCCCCCCCGAAACTCAGGTTAAATCCAAATGCCCAGGGTGGTGGTGTTGCTCTTTGGGGGGTGATGGGATCATGAGGATGGAGCCCCTGATGAATGGGATCAGAGCGCCCCCAACCTTTCTGCCACTTGAGGACACGGGGAGAAGGCACCGTGTGTGAACTGGGAAGGGGCCTCACCAGACACTGAATCTGCGGTGAGTTGATCTTGGACATTTGTCCTCCAGGCTCTAAGGATTCAGCTCGTGGTCCTGCTGTTATAGGGGTTCGACAGATGCACCCCCACCCTGCCATTTCCTCTCACCGACTTCCTGTTTGTGGCCCCACCCTGCTCCTGGCTGTCACCCCCAGAGTAGGATGTGAGCCTGACCTCACCCCCACATCAAAGTCCGCGGCAGGAATGAATCTCTCTTTCCTGGATCTTCTGCTGTCCTGACAAGCATCTGGAGGTGGACAACGATGGGACCCAAGGATGGAGGGGTGGCCACCGTGTGTCCTGTCGGGCAGCATCCTCACGTGTCTGCTATCGGGACCGGCTGCCTTCTGACTTCACAGAGGAGAGCAAGGGGCTGAGATTTGCTGGGCTGGTCCATGCTTGTCTTGGTTTTCATTTGTAGTAAACCATTAAAATGTATTCAACCCATTACATATTGACATAACATTTCCTGTCTTATAGAACTGCTTTCCAGAACCAACTGTTCACTGAGAAGAGTAAATTATGTTTATTTTTGCCAATTTATCCTGAACTTAAATAGTGAGGAGAGCTCACACCTGTTTCAGTGTCTGTTGGTCGTACCAGACTGGTGCCTGGAACCCTGGCCCATAAGTAAGGAAATAGTAGGGAGGGAAATGTGCATTGGGCCAGTGGGGACCAGCCATTCCAGGGAGCTGTGCCAGTGTCCTGGCTGTGGTGTGGGGACTGGGGCTCTTACCCTGAGAGCAGAGTCGCTGGGGGGTTCTTCAGCCTAGGATGCTGTGTGGTGACTTTCAGGAACTGGGTGGCTCTGCCATGTGGACCAGGCTGTGACAGGGAGCCAAGGTAGAGGCTGGGAAGCTGGGGAGAAATGGACAGAGGTGATGGTGAGCATTCTGGGCATGTCCGGCAGGTGCAGCCAGTGGGACATGTTGATGGAGTAGAACCCAGGACGGTCCCAGGAGTACTGACTTAAACAACAGTGAGCGAAGATGCGCCCTTTATGGAGGCAGCTGAGGAACGACAGGAAGAGGCTGGATTGGGGGTGATGTGGAGATTGATGGGTTTCAGACACCCTGGAGTCACCAGAGGGAAGCTGGCTGTGCAGCTGGAACAGAGGGAAAACCTGGGAACTTGGGGGGACAGGCCTGACTGAGACCCATGAGGAAGGGTGGGCTGGCCTCTGTAGCCACAGTGGTGAGGGACTTGCGGGGTGGAGGGACCGAGACAGGGTCGTGTCCAGGATCCACAAGGAGGAACCTTGAGATGGGGAAGTGAATGTGTGAGTGCCCTTGAGGGTCAGGCATGGGGGCCACCATGGCATGGTGGGGGCCGTGCGCTGACTGTCACCAAGCAGAAGAGGTGACTCTCAGGGAAATGGGTGAGTGATGGTGGAGGAGGGCTGCTGAGAAAGGCCTGGACAGGCCTGGGCACCAGCGGGAAGAGGCTGGGAGGAGGCTGGTCCGGGTCCCCTGAGGCAGCTGGAGGGATGGAAATGATGGTGAGAAGATGGGGACCTTCTCTCTGTGCAGAGTGGCCACATGGTCTCAGGCCATGAGGACTTGGGCGATGCTGGGGGCCTGAGGGGAGCACACTCAGGCCAGGCATTAGGACCTCGCAGTTGGTGGCTGTGTGTTTAGCAAGAGGCTGGTAAGTAAGGGCATAGACTCAAAGTGTGACTGCAGGCCTGGGGTAGGCTCAGATGTCCCTAGCTGTCTCTTTTGTAAATACTGCTGCTGTGAACTTTGAGTTGCACGTTTCTTTTCCAGTTAGTGTTGTCGTTTTCTTTGTATATGTACCCAGGAGTGGGATCGCTGAATCTCTTTTTAGTTCTATTTTTAATTTTTTCCACTATTATGTTCTGCATAGTGGCTGCACCAATTTACATTCCCACCAGCAGTGTAGGAGCGCTCCCTTTAATCCACATCCTCACCAGTGCTCATTGTCTATTTGAGGATATCCAGTAAAGAATCTGCCTGCAGTGCAGGAGACCCAGGTTCAATCCCTAGATGGGGAAGATCCCCTGGAGAAGGGAATGGCTACCCCACTCCAGTATTCTTGCCTGGATAGTTTTCAAGGACAGAGGAGCCTGGCAGGGGTCCAGGGGGTCGCAGAGAATCAGGCGTGACTGATGACTTAATGCTTTTTACTTTCATTTTGACAAGTACAAGGTGAAACTTCACTGTGGTTTTGACACGTTTCCCTGATAAGCCAGTGATGTTGAGCATCTTTTCATGTGCCTCTAGGGGATTTGCATTTCTTCTTTGGAAAACTGTTCCTCTGCCTATTTTTTAATCAGATTGTTCATTTGATACTGAGTTGTATGAGCTGTTTTATACACTTTGAATATTAACCCCTTATTGGTTATATTATTAACAAATATTTTCTCCCCTTCAGCACGTTGTCTTTTCATTTTGTCAGTGATATCCTTTACTGTGCAAAAATATTTAGGTTTAATTGGGTCTCATTTGTTTGTTTTTCATTGTTTATGTTAGGAGAAAAATGCTAAAGAGACTGCTGTGATTTATATCACATGTCTGCCTATGTTTTCATCTAGGAATTTCATGGTTCTGGTCATACCCTTAGGTCTTTAATCCATTTTGAGTTTTCTTTTTCTCGGTGGTGTTACTTAATGTTCTAATTTTGTTCTTTTACCTGTGTCTCTCATCTTCCCAGCATGACTTATTGAAGAGATTGTTTCCCCAGTATATATTCTTGCCTCTTTTGTTGATTCATCATAAGTGTATGGGTTACTTTCTGGAATTTGTCCTGTTCCATTGGTGTGTGTTTCCTTTTTTTTTGGCCAGTGTTGTGTGTTTTGATCAGCTTTGTAGTCTGAAGTCAGGGAATGGGACTTTGTAGTCCCAATACAACCATAGGAGGTTGTATTGAATTTCAGGTGACATTGGGTAGTAAGGTCATTTTAACAATACTGATTATTCCAATCCAAGCACATGGTCTGTCCTTCCATATAGTGGTACTGTGTCATTCATCAGTGTCTTTATTGTTTCCTCACTACAGGTGCTAAGCCACGTTAGGTAAGCTTATTCCTAGTTATTTCTTTTCCTTTTTTGGTGTGATTGTAAATAGGATCGTTTCCTTAATTTCTCTGATAGCTTGTTAGTGTGCACAGATAACAACACATTTCTGTATATTAATTTTGTATCTTGCAAACTTACCAAATTCATTGAGCTCTAGTAGTTGTCTAGTAGCACATTTGGGATTTTCTGTGTAGAGTATCATGTCACCTGGAAACTGTAATTTCCAATTTAGATTCCTTTTATTGCTTTCTATTTGATTGCTGTCACTAGGACTTTTAAAATTATGTTGACTAAAAATGGCTAGGCTGGACATTCTTGTCTTGTTTCTGATTTTAGAAGGTATGTTTCATCTTTTCACTGGTGAGTCTGATGTTAATTGTGCACTTATGTACATGACCTTTATGCTGAGGTATGTTTCGTCTATACCCACTTTCAGATTTTATCATAAATGGCTGTTGACCTTTGTCAAAAGCTTTCTCTGCATTTACTGAGATGGTAATATGGCTTTGATTTGATTTGTTACTGTGGTGTATCACAAGGACAGTGAATACGAGCCATCCTTCATCCCTAAGATAAAACTCACTTGATCATGATGTGTGGTACTTTTAATGAGTTCCTGGATTTCCTTGCTAATTTATTGAGGAGTTTACATCTATGTTCACCAGTGTTATGGGCCTGCAACTCTCTTGTTTCTGTGATTTGTCTGGTTTTGGCCACAGGGTGATGCTGGCCTCAGAATGAGTTCAGAAGAGTTCCTTCCTTGGCAGCTTTTGTGGAATGGTTTCAGTAGGGTCAGTATTAACTCTTCTCTAAATGTCCAGTAGAATTCACCTGTGAAGCCATCTGGTCCTGGACTTCTGTTTGTTGAGAGTTTTAAATTACTGGTTGAATTTCAGTACTGGTAATTGGTCTGTTGGTGTTTTCTATTTCTTCTTAGTTTAGTCTTGGGAGATTGTCCTTCTCAATTTGGGGTTGTTTATTCTTTATCTATTCCTTTGGGCATGAGGTTAGAATGTTAGTGATTTTTCTTGTTTCCTAAGGTAAACTGGTATCATTGCAACTTCTCTCTTAGAACTGCCTTTGTTTCCTTTGTTGTGCAGAAGCTTTTAATTTTAATTAGATCCCATTTGTTTATTTTTGCTTTTATTTCCAGTATTCTAGGAGGTGGGTCATAGAGGATCCTGCTGTGATGTATGTCGGAGAGTGTTTTGCCTATGTTCTCCTCTAGGAGTTTTATAGTTTCTTGTCTTACGTTTAGATCTTTAATCCATTTTGAGTTTATTTTTGTGTATGGGGTTAGAAAGTGATCTAATTTCATTCTTTTACAAGTGGTTGTCCAGTTTTCCCAGCACCACTTGTTAAAAAGATTGTCTTTAATCCACTGTATATTCTTGCCTCCTTTGTTGAAGATAAGCTGTCCATAGGTGTGTGGATTTATCTCTGGGCTTTCTATTTTGTTCCATTGATCTATATTTCTGTCTTTGTGCCAGTACCATACTGTCTTGATGACTGTGGCTTTGTAGTAAAGCCTGAAGTCAGGCAGGTTGATTCCTCCAGTTCCATTCTTCTTTCTCAAGATGG
>SJXQ01008167.1:28291-44893 GCA_006408695.1 Aepyceros melampus
GGCGGGGGTGGAGGTGGGGCAGTTAGAGCAGCCTTCTGGTGGGTGGGGCTTGTCCCTGCCCAGTTGGTTGCAGAGCCTGAGCATCCCAGTCCTGGTGCCCACAGGCTGTTGGGTAAAGGCAGGGCTGGGTCCTGAAGCTGACCAGCTAGGGGGAGGATCCCACAGTGGTGGTGGCCGGCACATGTCCATGTGGGACAGTGAGATCCCAGACGGCTTGCTCCCAGTGGCTGTAAACCCAGGACAGCCAGTCTCCTGAAAGTAAGCCCTACTGTCCTTCAAAAGCAAACTGTCTAGGGGCTTGTCTCCCTGTTACAAAACCCCCATTCTGGGGAGCCTGGTATGGGACCCAGACCTCTTGTTCCTTGGGGAGAACCTCTGCAGTTGTAACTGTTCTCCCATGTGTGGGTGACCCACTCTGGGGGATGGTCCTTCTCTCTTGAAGTATGTTGTTTCAGATATACAACATAGTGACTCAGTGTTTTTATAGATTATACTCCATTATAAATTCTTACACAATAATGGGTATAGTTCCCTGTGCTATATAGTTAATCCTAGTTGCTTGTCTGTTTTATCTATTCATGTTTTCCCCACTTTGTGTCTCCTTGCTTCATCTCCCGTTTGGTATAAGTTTATTTTCTGTAAGTGTGTGTGTCTGTTTCTGTTGTACACATACATTCGTTTGTATTTCTTAGATTCCACATACGAAATGATACCATATAATATTTATCTTCTCTGACTTGTTCTCTAAGCATAACATTCTCCAGGTCCATCCATGTTGCTGCAGATGGCATTATTTCATTTTATTTTAGTCTTTTCCCCATTGTGTGTTTATACCTTCTTTATCCCTTCTTCTGTTATTGGGCACTTAGTGCCTTCTGTATCTTGGCTGTTTTAAGAAGTGCAGCTATGGACATTGTGGTGCACGTGTTTTCAAATTTTTGTGTGTGTGTGTGTGTGTGTGTGTGTGTGTGTGTTTCCAAAATTAGCCCAGGAGTAGAAATGCTGGATCATGTGGCAGTTGCATTTTGGTTTTTTAAGGAATCTTCGTGCTGTTTTACATAGTGGCTATGCCATTTTCAGTTCAGTTCAGTTGCTCAGTCATGTCCGACTCTTTTCGACCCCATGAATGGCAGCACACCAGGCCTCCCTGTCCATCACCAACTCCCACAGTTCACTCAAACTCACGTCCATCGAGTCGGTGATGCCATCCAGCCATTTCATCCTCTGTTGTCCCCTTCTCCTCCTGCCCCCAGTCCCTCCCTGCATCAGAGTCTTTTCCAATGAGTCAACTCTTCACATGAGGTGGCCAAAGTACTAGAGTTTCAGCTTTAACATCATTCCTTCCAAAGAACACCCAGGACTGATCTCCTTTAGAATGGACTGGTTGGATCTCCTTGCAGTCCAAGGGATTCTCAAGAGTCTTTTCTAACACCACAGTTCAAAAACACTGTTTATAATAGCCAGGACATGGAAGCAACCTAGATGTCCATCAGCAGATGAATGGATAAGAAAGCTGTGGTACATATACACAATGGAGTATTACTCAGCCATTAAAAATAATACATTTGAATCAGTTCTAATGAGGTGGATGACGCTGGAGCCGATTATACAGAGTGAAGTAAGCCAGAAAGAAAAACACCAATACAGTATACTTACACATATATATGGAATTTAGAATGATGGTAATGATAAACCTGTACGCAAGACAGCAAAAGAGACACAGATGTATAGAACGGCCTTTTGGACTCTGTAGGAGAGGGAGGGGTGGGATGGGTTGGCAGAGTGGCAGTGTAACATGTGTGATATCATAAGTGAAACGAATCGCCAGTCCAGGTTTGATGCAGGATGCAGGATGCTTGGGACTGATGCATGGGGATAATCCAGAGAGAAGGCGTGAGGCGGGAGGGGGGAGGTGGGGGTTGGGATTGGGAGTTCATGTACACTCGTGGCTGATTCATGTCGATGTGTAGCAAAACGAATACAGTATTTTAAAGCAAAACAAACTAAAAAATAAAAATTAATTTAAAAAACACAAAAACAAAAACATCAATTCTTCGGCGCTCAGCTTTCTTCACATTTTACGTTCTCATAAAAAGAGTATAAGAGTGCCCTATTCTCTACATCTTCCCCAACATTTATTATTTGAATACTTTTTGATGGTAACCATTCTGACTGATTTGGGATAAAACTTCATTGTAATTTTGTTTTGCATTTCTCTGTTAATTACCAGTGTGGAGCCTCTCTGCATGTGCCTCTTTGCCATCTATGTGTCTTCTCTGGAAAAAATGTTTGTTGGAGTCTTCTACCCATTTTTTTGATTGGATCTTTTTTTTTTTTTTTTTGGTACAGAGTTGTATGGGCTGTTGGTACATCTTAGTTATTAACCCCTCACTGGTTGTGCCATTTGCAAATAGTACTTTCCACTCAGCCATTTTTTTTTGTTGATGACTTTTGTGCAAAAGCTGTTATGTGTAATTTGGTCTCATTTGTGTGTGTGTGTTTTTAAATTATTGTTTTGTTTGCTTTAATTTCTTTTGCTTTAAGTGACTGAATCAAGAAATAGTGCCACGATGTATGTCAGAGGCTCCTATCTTGTCTTGTATGGATTCTGTGGTTTTATGTCTTATATTTAGGTCTCAAAATAATTTTGAATTTAGAGTGTTCTGTCACCTCACATAGTAGAATTATCTTTCTTTTATATGTGGTCGTGAAGCTTTCCAAGCACCACTTGTTGAGGTGGTCTTTTCTCCATTATATAGTCTTGCCTCATTTGTAGATTAATTGCTATTGGTATGTCAGTTTATTCCTGGGCTCTACACTCTGTAACATTGCTCTGTGTCCATTTTTCTACCATTACAACACTGGTTCAATTACTGAGCTTCGTAGTATAGACAGAAGTCTGGGAGTATCATACTTCCAGCTTTGCTGTTTTTTTAAGATTGCTTTGGGAATTTGGAGTGTTTTATAGTTCTCTATCAGTTTTTGGATTATTCTAGTTCTGTGAATAATATTCTCACAGTCTGATAGGGATTGACTTAAATGTGTAGATGGATTTAGGTATTATGGCCATTTTAATAATTCTTTCAATCCAAGAGCACGAATATCTTTCCCTTTCTTTTAATCATCTTCTATATCTTTTAACAATGTTTTATATTGTTTTTAGCCTATAATCGTTTCACTGCCTTGGTTGTTTTATTCATAGGGTTTTTTTTTCTTAATGTGACTTTAAACAGGATTGGTGTTTGGTGTTTTTTTTTTACTTTCTTGTTCTGATATTTTATTATTAGTGTATAGGAATGCAACTTATTTCTGTATATTAACAAGCTTGCTGAATTCATTAGTTCTCATAGTTTTTAGGTAGCGACTTTAAGGTTCTTGATAGTGTCATCTGGACATTTGGACCTCTTTGCTTCCAGCTGGGTACCATTTATTTCTTACTGTGTCTGATTTGCTCTGTCTAGGGCTTCCAATACTATTTTGAATAGAGATGGTGAGAGTAGGCATTCTTGTCTTGTTCCTGAATTTAGTAGAAAGCCTTTCAGCTTTTCACTGTTGAGTGTTATATATTGGCTGTGGGTTTGCTTTGGTGACTTCTTTTATGTTGAGACATGTTCCCTCTATATCCACTTTGTTGAGAAGTTTTAGCCTGGATGGGTGGTGCATTTTATCAAAAGCTATTCTGCATCTATTGAAATGAAGATTATCTTTCAGTCTCCCCCCCTTTTTTTTTATGGTAGTTATCACTTTTTGTTTTCATTTTACATATGTTGAACCCTCCCTGCAGCCCTGGAATGAATCCAATTTGATGGTATTTGATCCTTTTTGTGTAGTGTTGAATTTGGTTTGCTCATACTTTGTTGAGGATTTTTGCACGTATGTTCGCCAAAGGTGTTGGCCTGTAATTTTCTTATTTTGTAGCGTCTTTGTCTGGTTTTCATGTCAAGCTGACGGGTGGCTTCATGGAATGCATTTGGGAGTGTTTTCTCTGCAGTTAATTACTTGGAAGAGTTTCAGAAGGATAGATAGAAGGCACACAATCCTTTGTGTGCCAGGTAGAATTACCTTGTAGACTAGACTGGGTCAGACTTTTCTTTAATGGGAGTTTTTTTTTTTTTTTTTTAAATTACAAATTCAGATTCATTTCTGGTGATTGGTTCAAATTGTCTAATTCTACTTGACTCAGTCTTTGCTGTCTGTAGGTTTCTAGAAATTTTTCCATTTTCTAAGTTGTCCTATTTGTTGGCCTATAGTTATTCATTTTTGGAGAAGGCAATGGCACTCCACTCCAGTACTCTTGCCTGGAAAATTCCGTATATGGAGGAGCCTGGTAGGCAGCAGTCCATGGGGTCAAGAAGAGTCGGACACAACTGAGTAACTTAACTTTCACTTTTCACTCTCATGCATTGGAGAAGGAAATGGCAACCCACTCCAGTGTTCTTGCCTGGAGAATCCCAGGGATGGGGGAGCCTAGTGGACTACCATCTATGGGGTCGCACAGAGTCGGACACGACTGAAGCGACTTAGACTAGCAGCATAGTTATTCATAGAATATCATTTTTTGGGGGGGATTTTCATGGTACCTGTTATCTATCCATTCATTTCTCATTTTATTTGGGTTCTTTCTCTTTGTGAGTCTGGCTAAAAAAGTTTATCAATTTTGTCTTTTACAATAGTGCGTGGTTTCATTGATCTTTTATTTTCTCTCTGATCTTCATTTCCTTCCTTCTGTTCACATTGTGCTGTTCTTTTCTTTTGCTAATTCTTTTTTTTTTTTTTTACTTTATTTTGCTTTACAATACTGTATTGGTTTTGCCATACATTGACATGATCTGCCACGGGTGTACATGAGTTCCCAATCCTGAATCCCCCTCCCACCTCCTACCCCATATCATCTCTCTGGATCTTCCCCATGCACCAGCCCCAGGCATCCTGTATCCTGCATCGACCCTGGATTGGCAATTTGTTTCTTACATGATAGTATACATGTTTCAATGCCATTCTCCCAAATCATCCCACCCTCTCCCTTTCCCACAGAGTGCAAAAGTCTGTTCTATACATCTGTGTCTCTTTTGCTGTCTTGCATACAGGGTTATCATTACTATCTTTCTAAATTCCATATATATGTGTTATGATCAACCTAGATAGCATATTCAAAAGCAGAGATATTACTTTGCTGACTAAGGTCCATCTAGTCAAGGCTATGGTTTTTCCAGTAGTCATGTATGGATGTGAGAGTTGGACTATAAAGAAGGCTGAACGCCGAAGAATTGATGCTTTTGAACTGTGGTGTTGGAGAAGACTCTTGAGAGCCCCTTGGACTGCAAGGAGATCCAACCAGTCCATTCTGAAAGAGATCAACCCTGGGATTTCTTTGGAGGGAATGATGCTGAAGCTGAAACTCCAGTACTTTGGCCACCTCATGTGAAGAGTTGACTCATTGGAAAAGACTCTGATGCTGGGAGGGATTGGGGGCAGGAGGAGAAGGGGACGACAGAGGATGAAATGGCTGGATGGCATCACTGACTCCATGGGTGTGGGTCTGGGTGAACTCTGGGAGTGGTGATGGACAGGGAGGCCTGGCGTGCTGCAATTCATGGGGTCGCAAAGAGTTGGACATGACTGAGCGAATGAACTGAACTGACTGATACTGTATTGGTATTTTTCTTTCTGGCTTACTTCATTTTGTATAATCAGCTCCAGTTTCATTCACCTCATTAGAACTGATTCAAATGTATTATTTTTAATGGCTGAGTAATGCTCCATTGTGTATGTGTACCACAGCTTTCTTATCCATTCATCTGCTGATCGACATCTAGGTTGTTTCCATGTCCTGGCTATTATAAACAGTGCTGCAATGAACATTGAGGTACACGTGTCTCTTTCAATTCTGGTTTCCTCGGTGTGTATGCCCAGCAGTGGGATTGCTGGGTCTTAAGGCAGTTCTATTTGCAATTTTTTAAGGAATCTCCACACTGTTCTCCATAGTGGCTGCACTAATTTGCATTCCCACCAATAGTGTAAGAGGGTTCCCTTTTCTCCACACCCTCTCCAGCATTTATTGCTTATTGATTTTTGGATCACAGCCATTCTGACTGGTGTGAAATGGTACCTCATTGTGATCTTGATTTGCATTTCTCTGATAATAAGTGATGTTGAGCATCTTTTCATGTGTTTGTTAGTCATCCGTATGTCTTCTTTGGAGAAATGTCTATTTAGTTCTTTGGCCCATTTTTTGATTGGGTCATTTATTTTCCTGGAATTGAGCTGCAAGAGTTGCTTGTATATTTTTGAGATTAGTTGTTTGTCATTTGCTTCATTTGCTATTATTTTCTCCCATTCAGAAGGCTGTCTTTTCACCTTGCTTACAGTTTCCTTTGTTGTGCCGAAGCTTTTAAGTTTAATTAGATCCCATTTGTTTATTTTTGCTTTTATTTCCAGGATTCTGGGAGGTGGATCATAGAGGATCCTGGTGTGATGTATGTCAGAGAGTGTTTTGCCTATGTTCTCCTCTAGGAGTTTTATAGTTTCTTGTCTTACGTTTAGGTCTTTAATCCATTTTGAGTTTATTTTTGTGTATGGTGTTAGAAAGTGATCTAGTTTCATTCTTTTACAAGTGGTTGACCAGTTTTCCCAGCACCACTTGTTAAAGAGATTGTCTTTACTCCACTGTATATTCTTGCCTCCTTTGTCAAAGATAAGCTGTCCATAGGTGTGTGGATTTATCTCTGGGCTTTCTATTTTGTTCCATTGATCTATATTTCTGTCTTTGTGCCAGTACCATACTGTCTTGATGACTGTGGCTTTGTAGTAGAGCCTGAAGTCAGGCAGGTTGATTCCTCCAGTTCCATTCTTCTTTCTCAAGATTGCTTTGGCTTTTCGAGGTTTTTTGTATTTCCATACAAATCTTGAAATTATCTGTTCTAGTTCTGTGAAAAATACCACTGGTAGCTTGATAGGGATTGCATTGAATCTATAGATTGCTTTGGGTAGTATACTCATTTTCACTATATTGATCCTTCCGATCTATGAATATGGTATATTTCTCCATCTATTAGTGTCCTCTTTGATGTATTTCATCAGTGTTTTATAGTTTTCTATATGTAGGTCTTTAGTTTCTTTAGGTAGATATATTCCTAAGTATTTTATTCTTTTCATTGCAATGGTGAATGGAATTGTTTCCTTAATTTCTTTTTCTACTTTCTCATTATTAGTGTATAGGAATGCAAGGGATTTCTGTGTGTTGATTTTATACCCTGCAACTTTACTATATTCATTGATTAGCTCTAGTAATTTTCTGGTGGTGTCTTTAGGGTTTTCTATGTAGAGGATCATGTCATCTGCAAACAGTGAGAGTTTTACTTCTTCTTTTCCAATTTGGATTCCTTTTATTTCTTTTTCTGCTCTGATTGCTATGGCCAAAACTTCCAAAACTATGCTGAATAGTAGCGGTGGAAGTGGGCACCCTTGTCTCGTTCCTGACTTTAGGGGAAATGCTTTCAGTTTTTCACCATTGAGGATAATGTTTCCTGTGGGTTTGTCATCTTTTGCTAATTCTTTACTTGGTAGGTTAACTTGTTTGAGTTTGTATTATTCCTTGAAGGTCTATTACTATGAACTTCCCTCTTAGAACTAATGTGGCAGAGTCCAGTAAATTATAGAGTTGTGTTTCATTTTCATTTGTCTAAGGTATTTCAAATCCATTTTTATTTCACTATTGACACATAGATTCTTTTCAGAAGCATGTTTGGTCTCCACGTGTTCTTTTTTCAATTTATTCTCTTCAGTTGATGTAACAGTGGGAAAAATGCTTGATATGAATTCTATCTCCTTATATTTGTTGAGGCTTATTTCTTGACCTAGTAAATGATCTATCCTAGAAAATATTCCATGTGCACTTCAAAATTACTAAAATTCTACTTTGTTAGATGACATGACCTATGGATATCAATTAAGTCCATCTGATCTATTATATCATTTAATGTTATGATTAACTTATTAATTTTTTCAACTCTTAATACTTTTTTTTTGGATGTCACTGGGCAGTTAGCCTCCTCCTATTATCAATCTCTGTCTTCATGTCTATTTATATTTTCTTTATACGTTGTTTATGTTTAGTTGCTAAGTAGTGTTTGACTCTTTGCAACCCCATGGACTGTAGACTGGCAGGCTCCTCTGTCTATGGGATTTCCCAGGCAAGAATACTGGAGTGCGTTTCCATTTCCTCCAGGGGATCTTCCCAACCCAGGGATCGAACCCACATCTCTTGCATTGGCGGCAGGTTGTTTACCACCTAGCCACTAGGGAAGCCCTTTTATGTATGTTAGGTGATCCTATATTAGATATGTATATGTTAACAAGCATTATCTTATTACATTGATCCGTCAAGCATTATATAATGTTCTTTTTGCCTTTTTTTATCCTTTGATTTAAAATCTGTTTTGTCTGATAGAAGTATTGCTACTCCTGCTTTCTTGGTCCCACTTGCATGAAATCTTTTTCTATCCTCTCACTTTCTGTCTCTGTATCTTTCACCCTGAAATGAGTTTTTTGTAAGCAGCCTATTGAAGGGTCTTGTTTTTTTAATTCAGTCAGCCACGCTATGTCTTTTTGCTTTTCAAAGCTATGTTTTAGCCACTAAAGAGCATATATTTAATGACAGTAATTCATTCAATGTACATAAAATGACTAATTTCCACAACTCCTTACTATGTTAAAGTACAAATTGCTGGTTGTAAGTAACAGCAAAATGTGTTGAATAATGTTGATTCTAGTTGTGCATGCATCGATGCATATTTTAAATAGGATTGGCTTACCTGTAAATAAAATATTGCTATTGAAGGTAAAAGAACATTATTATATAAACTTATAAGCAAAAAATATAAAACAATATCAAAGTTTGAGCTTCCCAGGTGGCGCTAGAGGTAAGGAACCCACCTGGCAGTGCAGGAGTCAGAAGAGACATGAGTTTGATCCCTGGGTCTGATCCCTGGGTTGGGAAGATCCCCTGCAGAAAGGAATGGCAACCCACTCCAGTATTCTTGGCTGGAGAATCCCATGGACGGAGTAGCCTGGTGGGCTACAGTCCATAAGGTTGCAAAGATTTGGACATGACTGAAGTGACTTAGAACACAGTAAGTATCAAAGTTAAAAGAATATAATGATTTGGGTATTTGGGGGCAGTTTTTCTTTGGATATAGTTTATAATCAATGCTATTATCAATGTTCATCAGTGTAGCAATCATTTCAGGTATAAATAAACATATATCCATCATTTTCAGGTTTGTTTCTTATATAGATACAGAATATTGAGTAGAGCTCCCTGTGTTATACAGTAGGTTCTTATTGATTATCTATTTTATATATATAAGAGTGTGTGTGTGTGTGTATATATATATATATGTTAAACTCCTCTAATTTATCCCTCCCCTGCCTGCCTTTCCCATTTGGGAACCACTAACTGTTTCCAGAGTCTGTGGGAAATCCCACAGTCAGAGGAGCCTGGCAGGCTATAGTGCATGGGGTCACAAAGGTCAGACACACTTAGCAACTAAACAGTGAAAACAATTACAACCTTATTTCCTCCTAAATAATATTTTTAAAGGAAGTAAGAATCCATATTTCAATTAATTTCTAAACATGGTGGATTTTGACCAAAATTAATGATTCATTTAACTGGGCAGTAAATTTTCTAGTTGCCATTAAACAAAAATCAAAGCATATTTTAAAATACATATTACCTGCCCAGCCCCAATCTATCTGTCCTCACCCCTTGCTGCTACCACTTCCTGCCTGTCATTTGAATACCTAGTGTTCCTACAGAGCACTGGGAAAAAAAAAAACAATAAAATAAAATACACATTAATCTGTGTTTAAAGACCACTCTTTTAAGGAAATTTAAGATATCATTTATCTTAATAGTATGTCAGAAGTGTTTATTTTAAAGCTATGATTTCTAAATTTCTGTACATAATTACACACATGTATGCAGAGAAGTGATGGGGCCAGATGCCATGATCTTCGTTTTCTGAATGTTGAGCTTTAAGCCAACTTTTCCACTCTCCTCTTTCACCTTCAACAAGAGGCTTTTTAGCTCCTCCTCACTTTCTGCCATAAGGGTGGTGTCATCTGCATATCTGAGATTATTGATATTTCTCCCAGCAATCTTGATTCCAGCTTGTGTTTCTTCCAGTCCAGCATTTCTCATGATGTACTCTGCATATAAGTTACATAAGCAGGGTGACAATATACAGCCTTGACGTACTCCTTTTCCTATTTGGAACCAGTCTGTTGTTCCATGTCCAGTTCTAACTGTTGCTTCCTGACCTGCATACAGATTTCTCAAGAGGCAGGTCAGGTGGTCTGGTATTCCCATCTCTTTCAGAATTTTCCACAGTTTACTGTGATCCACACAGTCAAAGGCTTTGGCATAGTCAATAAAGCAGAAATAGATGTTTTTCTGGAACTCTCTTGCTTTTTCCATGAAAATAGATGGGGAAACAGTAGAAACAGTGTCAGACTTTGTTTTTTTGGGCTCCAAAATCACTGCAGATGGTGACTGCAGCCATGAAATTAAAAGGCGCTTACTCCTTGGAAGAAAAGTTATGACCAACCTAGATAGTATATTCAAAAGCAGAGACATTACTTTGCCGACTAAGGTCCGTCTAGTCAAGGCTATGGTTTTTCCTGTGGTCATGTATGGATGTGAGAGTTGGACTGTGAAGAAGGCTGAGCGCAGAAGAATTGATGCTTTTGAACTGTGGTGTTGGAGAAGACTCTTGAGAGTCCCTTGGACTGCAAGGAGATCCAACCAGTCCATTCTGAAGGAGATCAACCCTGGGATTTCTTTGGAAGGAATGATGCTAAAACTGAAGCTCCAGTACTTTGGGCACCTTATGCGAAGAGTTGACTCATTGGAAAAGACCCTGATGCTGGGAGGGATTGGGGGCAGGAGGAGAAGGGGACGACCGAGGATGAGATGGCTGGATGGCATCACAGACTCAATGGACGTGAGTCTGAGTGAACTCCGGGAGTTGGTGATGGACAGGGAGGCCTGGCGTACTGCGATTCATGGGGTCGCAAAGAGTCGGACACGACTGCGCAACTGAACTGATGCAGAGAAGGAGATTAGATTGATAATAGATGATAGATAGGTGATAAATAGATGATAGAGGAGGAGGAGAGAGCAAGGGAGGGGTAGGGGGAGAGGAAGAGATAGAGAACTGGCAACATCAAGGCTTCACTGTGCTGTAAGCTGCAGAGACCAGAATGTCATTGATATGTAAAGCTCTTGTATTCTCAATTTTAAATGACAAACTAAGTTTATAGCTATTTCCAGCTCTTTTGCCATATTTCCTTAGACACACATGCTTAGTCTACAGTGGACTACTAATGGACTAAATCCCATTTTAGCTCATACCTGTCACCAGCCTGAAACACCAGCCCATGCAGACCTAAGAGCCATCGACCTCCCCACCTTTGGCTGCACCTTGGTGTATGCCTGCCATCTAGGATTCTTCCTCTGGGGTGGATCTGAACAAAGGACATGTAAATCAGACATGAAATGGACAGGGAAGTCCCCCGTCTGTAAAACTAAGTCACTGGTGTGAAGTGAGAGTGGGTCCCTGCAGAACAGACTCGTGTCCAGGTGGAAGAAGCCCAAGGAGTAGCCTCTTGGAGGCACTGTGCGTCATCCCCCCAAATCCATGCTTGCTGTGTGTGAGCTGTGTGTGTGTGTGAATATGTGTGCAGTCTGTGCTGGATGCAGAGGTGGCAGAAGCTCAGGAGAGATGCAGATCTCATTATTTGCAGATCACATTTTAAGTCAAAGAGAAACGTTCTATGTGTTAAAAGGAAAATAAAATACATTATGTCTTTGGAAAATGTATTTTTTTTTAATGAAAATGGGCAAAGATCACCAATATTGGTGAATATATAACATAGGTCTGTTATTTTGGAGACCACACAGATATTTGATGGTAGAATATAAGTTTATGTGTCCTTCACATTGGTCCTGCTTTCTAAACTTACAAAAACGATGAACTCCAGAATAACGCACTAATGACTCACAGAGTTGTGTATTTACAGATAAAAGTAACACCAAGTCAGAGCTGATAGCATCACACCTTCGGCTTCTCTGCTAAACCACAATGCCTAAGCATTAGAAATGGATATGACAGAGTGTGATACAGCCCATGCCTTTAGCGGTAGGTTCTTAAGAGCCTGTTGGTAGTTCTCGCTCTCAATTCTAAAAGAGAGAATTCTCTTCCTGTGGGTCAGGATTCCCCAGGAAAAACCCCCTTCTGCCCCTCAGGATCCCACCGGAAACCCTGTTCTGCCCTCAGGATCCCACCGGAAACCCCATTCTTCCCCTCAGGATTCCACCAGAAACCCCCTTCTGCCCCTCAGGTTCCCCTTACACACTTTTCTGTCAGGATTTTCTTGGAATCCTCGGACTCTCTGTTGGAATTTCATGGAAACAACTTTCTCTCTGTCAGAATCCCTTCAGAAAGCTTCTCTGTTGAATTCACGTTAGGAATTAAGACACTTAATGTTTCTTTTCCCTTGCCCCTCTCTCACAGAGTCAGATACATACTTTAAAAAAGTGTTAATTTGTAGTTTGATACGGAGTTGGTGATGGACAGGGAAGCCTGGCATGCTGCGATTCATGGGGTCGCAAAGAGTTGGACACTACTGAGCAACTGAACTGAACATAACTATGAAAGTGAAGAGATTATGAGTTAAATCTTAGTTAACAAACCAAATTAAACATTTTGCAGGTGAAGTGTTTGATGTTCACTGCTACCTCATGAGTTCACTGATGGTAGTGAGCACTTGGAAAACTGAGAGGAATTATGGTTCTTTTATAGTAATTTTGTAAATTACCTTTGCCTTGGAGATAGAGTTTCCAAAGAGGAGTGAGAAAGGGTTTAAATACCATCCTTTACAAGCTCTCTGTTGTAATACACTGAATGCCCAAGTCAGATCCAAGTTGATTTCCACTATGAAACTCAGTTTTCCCACAAAAGCAAAGGATAATCTACTGTGAATATGTGGGTTTAAAGTGGAGATGTGTAACATATTCCTATTTTGTGCATTCAAGAAATCTGGAGAAACAAACCTTGCTTTGGTTTGATATTTTTCAAACTTATTTGAAAATAAATGTTTTCTGAAAGTGATAATGTCTTTTTACTTGTAGGTAAAGGAGAGAAGTTAATGCAGCAGTTACTAAAACTCCATGCTTTTAACCCAGAAAAGTTACAGATTTAAGTCAAATAAGGTGATCTGTTTTCTATGTGCAGCCATATAAACAAATTTCTGATTCCTTTAGTCCATGAAAAAGTTAATGTTTCAGTTATTTAAAACACCAAGCCCACACAGATTCCTGTTTCTTTCATAACTGTGGTCATGTCTGACTCTGATCCCAAGGACGCATGCAGCACGCCAGGCCTCCCTGTCCAGCACCAACTCCTGGAGCTTACTCAAACTCATGTCCATTGAATCGGTGATGCCATCCAACCATCTCATCCTCTGTTGTCCCCTTCTCCTCCCACTTTCAATCTTTCCTATCATCAGGGTCTTTTCAAATGAGTCAGTTCTTCATATCAGGTGGCCAAAGTATTGGAGTTTCAGCTTCAACATCAGTCCTTCCAATGAATATTCAGGACTGATTTCCTTTAGGATGGATTTGCAGTCCAAGGGACTCTCAAGAGTCTTCTCCAATACCATAGTTCAAAAGCATCAATTCTTCAGCACTCAGCTTTCCTTATAATCCAACTCTCACATCCATACATGACTACTGGAAAAGCCATAGCTTTGAGTAGTCAGACCTTTCTTGGCAAGGTAATGTCTCTGCTTTTTAACATGCTGTCTAGATCATAACTTTTTGTCCAAGGAGCAAGCGTCTTTTAATTTCAAGGCTGCAGTCACCATCTGCAGTGATTTTGGAGCCCAAGAAAATAAAATAAAGTCTGTCACTGTTTCCATTGTTTCCCCATCTGTTTGCCATGAAGTGATGGGACCAGATGCCATGATCTTCGTTTTCTGAATGTTGAGTTTTAAGCCAACTTTTTCACTCTCCTCTTTCACTTTCATCAAGGGTTCTTCTTCATCAAGAAAGGTGAAGAAGGGTGGTGTCATCTGCATATGTGAGATTGTTGATATTTCTCCTGGCAATCTTGATTCCAGTTTGTGCTTCATACAGTCCAGCGTTTCTCATGATGTACTCTGCATATAAGTTAAATAAGCAGAGTGACAATATACAGCCTTGATGTACTCCTTTCCCTATTTGGAACCAGTCTGTTATTCCCTGTCCAGTTCTAACTATTGCTTCTTGACTTGCATACAGATTTCTCAAGAGGCAGGTCAGGAGGTCTAGTATCCCCATCTCTTAAAGAATTTTGGAAAAACAATACTTTACTTGAAAGGAAAACCTCTGTTATCCCACCCTGTTTACTGAAAGGTTCCTTGGGCACTTTATAGGCAGAAGTGGACATCAGATGCTAACCCAGAATGTGGTATAACAGAGAGCCTTATAAAGAGGGTTGTGTGTCTTTTCTCCGCATGAGGAAGCCACAGTAAACAACACATTATAACAGCATCAGCTGTGCATTTCAGCAGTTCAAATGTGGGCCTATATCCTTCCCCAAGTATCTTCATAAATGAGACATCCTCTGCCTCTGATACATTAATTCTCACTTTCTGTTGTGTGTAATAGCTTGCTTAATGTATGCTGTAGCAAACAGGAAAGGTGCAGGTGTATTTCCTAATGAAGATGTTGGTTTTTCTAAATCACCTGGTCTGTTGTATCTGTTATAAATTTAGAGAATATTTAAAATACAGTGTGTCCCCAAATCATAGTGTAAGTCAAACTTAAAAAAATAGAACATAAAACACTTAGGTAAGTTGCATTTTTTGGTGTTTTCTTCATTCAGGTGTTCACACTGGTTTCTTAGACATAAACTCTGTTCAAGGATCAAATGTGAAGAGGGTATATGAAATACTATATAGTTCAGTCACAGATGCTGGGTTTTGCATTTAATTTTTAGATGAGGCAAAAAGGTCCAGTATGCTTAAAGGAAGTCATGCATTGTATACCATGAAGTATGAGACCTACCTTAAAATTCTTTTCTGGACTGTACTATGTAAATGTTATTTGCAAATCAAACACAGAAAGCAGTGCTCTATCCAGGCAATGTCTTCTTCGATGGAAGGAAATGCAGTGGGTGGTGGCAGTGTGTTTGTTCTGTGTTTTTGCTGGTTTTGTCCTGGACAGTGAAAAGTCTGAAGGCTCTTTTTTAAAAATTTATTTATTTTTAACTGAAGGATAATTGCTTTACAATATTGCATTGGTCTCTACCAAACATCAATATGAGTCAGTCACAGTGTTGCAAATTTTATCTCAGTGTGCCCTCTCCTCTCTGAAGTGAAGCGCTGAAGAAACTGGTTTCTTTGTTTAGGGGCACAGTCTAGCACCCCTCTGTGATGGTTATACCGCAAACCACCAGCAGCAGCAGTTGAGCAGACAAGGACCCCAGAGGATCCTTCAGGTCCCCAGTGGCCACAGGTGAGCACAGCTGACCTGCCCCGCAGACCTGCTGCTGCTCCCGCTGGCCCACCTGACCGAGGCGCACCTCTGTGCATTCACAGCTTCCACTGAGTGTGTCCCTTCTGACCGGAGAAAACAATCTGGATACCATTTGAAAGGTATTTATTTCAGAAGAGGAAGATGAGGCATTCTGGGCTTGCTGATTAAAAGTGGGCCTCAGTGATGCTGCTGATGACAGCCGGGCTTGTTCAGTGTCCTGATCAATCAGCAGCTGTGTCAGAGGCCTGTGTTGTGTCTCTGCTTCAAACTTATTTGTGTTTTAAAATGATTACTATTAGGAAGTTGGGTCCATCAGAGCCCTACAAGTGCTGACATCTGTTGTTCTTTTGTTAGGCAGTGTCTTACAGTGTCAGCCTATCTGGGAAGACAGGGAAACTTTCAGTGGAACTGGAAGGAAATGCACAGCCAGGGACACCATGCTTGTTGTGGCCATAAGTGCATTTGCTTAAAAACAAACAAAAAAAAGACACACTTCGGGAGACAAGCATCTTTCTTTCTACTTAGGAAGTCCAAAATATGTTCTGACCATTCCCACTCATGGTGGATCTTGTCCAATTAAACAATTTACACATTATCATGAGATGCAAAGCAGAGAGAAATTGAGATTTAGTACATTCACTGATATAGATTTACATCAGTTTGCCTGTAAAATGTTATAGCAATATTGTGAAAATAGCAGGATTTTATACATATTAGCAGAAATGTGAAAAAGTTTAACTTTTTTGTAATGAGTGCAAAGAGAGAATAGCTTAATAATCTTTGTAAGAATTCCTGTCCCAGATGAATTGTAATGTTTTAAGAAAACTTTTAGCCTTTTGTTTTTGACGTCATTTAGTCTAGCTTTCTTGCCAATTCTGGACTATTTCTTATAGAGTAGAGTATATTCTCTTATAGATAATATACTTCTCTTATATATAATTATATATATTTATATTATTTATAAATTATTTAGAAATATATAAGTATATAACAAATACTATGTAAATATATATAATAAA
>SJXQ01008168.1:0-43006 GCA_006408695.1 Aepyceros melampus
ATGGTTTTTCCAGTAGTCATATATGGATGTGAGAGTTGGACTATAAAGAAAGCTGAGTGCTGAAGAATTGATGCTTTTGGAATGTGGTGTGAAAAAGACTCTTGAGAGTGTCTTGGACTTCAAGGAGATCCAACCAGTCCATCCTTAAGGAGATCAGTCCTGGGTGTTCATTGGAAGGACTGACATTGAAGCTGAACCTCCAATATTTCGGCCCCCTGATGCGAAGAGCTAACTCATTTGAAAAGACGCTGATGTTGGAAAAGATTGAAGGCAGAAGGAGAAGGGGATGACAGAGGATAAGATGGTTAGATGGCATCACCGACTCAATGGACATGAGTTTGAGTAAACTCCCAGAGTTGATGATGGACAGGGTGGCCTGGCGTGCTGAGGTTCATGGGGTCACAAAGAGTCAGACACAACTGAGCAAATGAACTGAACTGAACAGAGATTGAATTGAATCTTGAGAAAATCATTTAAGTGTATCAAAGCCTGTACTATATTTTTATCAATGATCTTGATAAGTATATTCATGGAGTACCAATTACATATATAACATCGAACAATACAAAAAATCACATTGTGTAAGATAATCATGATTCTGAAAAAGACTCAACCCATTGGAACATTTCAATCAATCTAGAAAAGCTTAGCAGGAGTAAAGGTAAAGGGTCACTATTTGCTCAAAGAAACTAACTTAAAAATGTGTGACTTAGGAGATATAATGAGAATATGCATTAAATATAATTATTTAAAACAATCTCAAATTTTTAAAAGAAATTATGTGGCTGAGAGAAACCTAATGTGATTCTAGGCTACATTAAAAACATACTAGGTAGAAGAAGTGGTGATCGTTCCAATCTTTTTACTGACCAAATTATATCTGGTTTATTTAATTACTAATATTTATTAGTTTAGCACTATCACTTCAAGGGACATACATTATCACGTTTTCAGTAGCAAAACCGAGATGATTTGAAGAGTCATATGCTATATTAGAGTCTTCTCTTGTGGCTCAGCAGTAAGAATCTGCCAACAATGCAGGAGACCCAGGTTTGATCCCTGGGTCAGGAAGATTCCCGAGAGGAGGATCTTGCCAGTACTCTTGCCTAGAGAATCCCACAGACAGAGGAGCCTGCGAGGCTGCAGTCGATAGTGTTGCAAAGAGTCAGACACAACTGGAGTGAGGAAGCAGCAGCAGCATCCTATATCAGAAACATTTGAAAGAACTGAGGAAGCTCATACTGGATGAGGAAACACGAGGAAATAATTTTTTTCCATTTGGGTTCAGGGCATGTAACTAGGATGAGTGGTTAAGAAGTTGTAGAGAAATGCATCTTTTCCCTCTATGCAAGAGAGAACTATTTACCAATAAGAGCTATTAGAGTAATGGAATAAGTTTCTCATGACCACAGAAAACCCCACTTTCAATGTAAGGATTTATGAGTAGGAGAATGGAGAAACAATGTACGATATGGTCATCAATATTTATGATACATGCTATATATAGTGAATTCTGCTTAATAATTAAAAGGAAATGATCTATTGGTACATACAGCAACATGAATCTCAAAAGCATTTTGAAATAAGACAGATATAACATAGGACATACCGTGTGATTCCATTCCTATTAACTCCCAGACTTGGCAACAGTGTTCTGTGGTAACAGAATCAGAGTAACTTGTTTCCTGTGCAGTTGGTGAGGGTGAGTGGAATAGTAATTATCCCTGGCAGAAATGGGCACAAGGTAATACCTGGGCTGATAGGAACAAGCTTATGTCTTGATAGGAGTGTGTGTCTCATGAGTGTATGCACTGATCAAAATTAAGTTTTAAGATCTGTAAATTTCATAATGTGTACATTATTTCTTTGTTTTTGAAACTACAAACCAAACCCTCTCTTTGTCATATTTCCCCCTCCAGCTATCATCTCTTTCTCTGAACCCCTTTAGATGAAAACTGAAAGAGTTCTCTATTCTTTTGGTCCTCAATTATTCCTCTCCTGTTATCTCATGAACACTCGCCAATCATACGAACACCTCCATCACCCATTGAAACTTTCCCAGATCATCCACAGCCTCTAGCTGAAAAAATCCAAGAGCCAGTTCTCATTCCTCCCTTCACTTGATCCATCAGCTTGCATGTGACACAGCAGATTACTTATCTTTACTTCCAGGACATTTTTTTGTTACTTTGGTTTTCCTTCCACCTCACTGATCACTTCTTCCTTGTATCCGTTTCTAGATATTCCTTCTTTCCCTGATGTCTAGGTGTCAGAAGGCTCTAGGGTTCAAATCTTAGACCTTCCTCTAACTACATTCATGCTCTAAATGGAAACATTAAATCCTATGACTTCAAAAGTCAATTTTATAGGCCAACAATTCCCTAATGTATACTTTTAGCTCTCAGCTTTCCCAAGAACATTCACCTAAATTATCTAACTTCTTATGCAATATTTCTCCATAGAATTGGTTTCTCAACCTTAAAATGTAAAAACCAGAATTCTTGTTTCTCTATACTCCACCAAGACCTGCTCCCTTTCAGTTTCCCACATCCTACTGATGTCCCGACTATTCACAAATTGCTCCACTATATATCACTAAGATTCTTACGAGATTTATATTATAGAAAAATGTTAGTCACACAATCATGTCCGACTGTTTGCGACCACATGGACTGCAGCCCGCCAGGTTCTTCTGTAACATGGGATTCTCTGGGCAAGAATACTAGAGTGGGTTGCCATTCCCTTCTCCAGTGGATCTCCCCCACTAAGGAGGGGAACCCAGGTCTTCTGCACTGTGTGTAGATTCTTTACCATTTGAGCATATTATGTATTAAAGAATATTTCCCTTATATCCTTGAGGATTGTCATCTTTGACTTAACAGATTACTTTGAGAGGAACACATGTGAAATTATAAGGAAAAAAAGAGAAAATATACCAAGACAATAAATTTCACTATCAAACCAGGTTATCAATGTGGAAAATACCTCAGCAGTTTTCTTCTACATTAGTACATAACTTGATTTAACTTTATAAAACCCAAGAAGATCTGCAGTTAGTAATAGATACTGAATTGAAGAGAGGAAGGGGACAAGGAGCTATTTCATTCTGATGGGTATGCTATTACTTCATCATCACTGAATGTTATATACATGTATTTATTCTCAAATACTATTTACAGTAAGACAATATGCAAAACAGTAATTAGCACTATTCATACAGAAAGTAAAAGAAATAATATCTTTAATATGAATGGAAAAAAGGACCATTTAAAAGGTACTGTTTAGAGTCAGATATTTTTAACATTCTGTATCTTTTGTTCTATGGTTAAAGATAGAATGAAGGTACTCTGGACCAGCTTAAGTTGCAGCTACAGGTCCAAGTGGAGAAAACCAAGAGCACAGTTTGATATTGGATATATAGCTTTGGAGTATAGTTAGTTCAGTCGCTCAGTCGTGTCCGCCTCTTTGTGTAGTATAGAAGAATAAACAGAAATATAAATTTAGGAATGCCTTAGGCTAGGTTCCCTGGGGGAAAAAAAGGCCTGAAACAAAAGCATGTGTCTTTTCACTTTACTGAGAAATAAAATCCTAGAGAAATGGTTTTATTTGAACAATAAAACCAAAGGAGCTTATCTCACTGACCAAGATAGAGATGCAAGAATGATACAGAAAAAGACAGTATAGCTTTAACATTTATGAAACACTGAAAGAGGGAGGAACTGGAGTGGAAGTAAGGAAGAGTTTGCAAGAAGGATGACGGCTAAGATGCTAAAATCAGATGGGAGAATGCTTTGAGTTAAAATTTTAAAAGAGTGCATTGAGCTGGCAAGCTGGAGTTTATCTTGGTTCCTTCTTCTGCTCTGATTCTTCTGACCTCAAGATGAACTCATCTATCCCAAGTGTCACTTCAGCCCATCAAAAATGAAATAAAAAATGAAACGAAGTAAAACAAAGCAAATCAAAAGATGTCCTAGGTAATGTCAGATCTAATTCTTGGGGTAGCTTTTAGGAGTACTTAAATTTCTCCACGTTTTAGCTGCCTGGCCTAGCACTCAATCTTTTCTTTCATTTGCCCCCAACAAACAGTGTAGCATGGCCAGAGGGAACAGGATGGAGAACAACTTTTAGCTAGCCTGAATATAGCAGTGAACAAAATACAGTCTTTGATTATACGAACTTAACATGCTAGCTGCAAATATAGAAACTAAGCAAATGATCCAAAGTATGATAAGTGATACAAATAACGAGTTTGGTATGATATGGGAGTTAACAATCTCTAACAGAAACATCCAACAAAAAGAAGCATTGCCTCAGACCTAATATATAAAAGCTTTATGATGATGACTGCATACTTGATTACATACATACATTCCTGAGACTCTTGCAAAAATTCTGTCTCATATTCCCTTTAAAAGGGCTTTACAGGTGGCTCAGTGGTAAAGAATCCACCTGCCAATGCAGGAACTGCAGGCTTGATCCCTGGGTCAGGAAGATCCCCTGGAGGAGGAAACAGCAATCCACTCAAGTATTTTTGCCTGGAAAATCCCATGGACAGTAGAGTCTGGCAGGCTACAGTCTATGAGGTTGCAAAGTGTCGGACACAACTGAGTAACGAGCATGAACACATAGAATACAAACTGGAAGCTCATAAACTCTTTCCAAATAAATTATCACTTAATCTGAGATCTAAAAGAACTATAAGAATTATCCAGATAAATGTGATGGGGATAAATATTTCAGGGTGAAGGTATGGATGAAGGTATTATGAAGATATTGATGAGCGAAAGCATATTTGATTGAGAAACCAAAAGAAGTTGGTGTGATTGGAGTATGGAGAGAAAGAAGGAAAGGAAGAAAAGGTGAGACAATGCTATTTATGTGTTGAGTCCATATCCATGTCAGGCCCTGGACAGCATAAGGACTTAAGATTTTATTCTAAGGCAAAAGGAAGCTAATGATGGCTTGTAGATAGAATATACTAGATGACATTCCTATTTATAAAAGCACTTGGGCTACCATTTGGAGAATAAATTGAAAGACCCAAGCATGTATTCAGGAAGACTAATTGAGAAACTACTACAATAGTCGGGGTAGAAGCTGATGGTATTTGATTACTGTGGCAGCAGTAGAGATAAATATGCATGAACAGATTAGAGATATTTAAGAAATAGATTTAATAGTGATTAAGGACTAGTTATGGGCATCCCCGGCGGCTCAGACAGTAAAGAATCTGTCTCCAGTGCAGGAGACCAAGGTTTGATTCCTAGGTTGGGAATATCCTCTGGAGAAGGAAATGGCAACCCACTCCAGTGTTCTTGCCTATAGAATTCCATGGACAGAGGAGCCTGGTGGGCTACAGTCCATGGAGTCACAAAAAGTCGGACATGACTGAGTATATATATGAAATTAAGCAGCAAAATAATAATCATTCCCAGCTTCCAGCAATTAGATGTTTGAGAACATCATTTGTCAAGATAGGAACACTGAAAAAAGAAATGTTATAGTTGTTGGAAGGTTAAAGGGAGTGTTTTGGATCCTAGGCTTTGAGTTGCAATAAGAGGTCCAAATGAAGAAACCACACAGACACTTGAATATTGGATATATGGCTTTGCAACACAGAGGAGTAAGATAGAAATACAAATGTGGGAGTATCTTAGGCTAGGTTCCGTAGAAAATAAGCCTGAAACAAAAGCATGTGGTCCTTACATTTTACTGGGGAATAAAAAGCAAGAGAAGCAGGAGTAAACAGGAAAGGGAGATGAAATGGAAAGGAAAAGTAAATGTAAGAGAGACATTATGAAGCTGAAGAGTTGATTGCTTGCAGATGTCTCTATAGAAGCCATAAGAACTATTGCACTCAGAACAGACCAGCCAGGAGAAAATATTTATCTGCTGGCTCTCTATGGTCCTTGGCTTCCATAAGTCAACGTCCTCTTATCAAGGCAGCCTATTACTCCTCTGCACTTTTGAGTACAACATCTGTGTTCTCAGTGAAGATGGTAGGAAAGCCAGAGGCCCTGCAGATCAAACCAATGAACAGGCCTGGAGATCTGCCTTCGCCAGGTGGCATCCAGTGCAACATCTCCACAGTCGTTAGCAAGGTCTTAACCGAGTGCCAGGAGTCCAGGTACATACAAGTCCATCTGGGGTGGTGCAGAAACTGGGTCTGCTATGGAGAGTCTGGTGGCTGGATGGACAGCTCAGACTTGAGAGCAATCAACCTACAGAAGAAACAGACATGAAGAAGACAGGACCCTGAACAGAAGAGAAAGAGACAACAACAAAAAATACACTGGAGAGTGAAATGATGAGGGGAAAAACGTGAACAGATACACTGGTGCCTTCAAATTCAAATGGTACCTTAGAGATAAGTATATTTGAGGGAAAAAAAGATTTGAATAAGGAAAGAAGAAACTAATGTACAAATAGTGCAAAAAAGACCAGTTTAGTGCCAGCTAGCATATACAAAATATGACGGAAACGAACTCTGATTGCCTATGGAAATCAGGTGACAGAAGCACTAGATGTTTTCAAACATTAGGAAGAAAGTTAACTGGTCTTAAAGTTTTCATCAAGGAAAACTGTAAAGTAAAGTTGCCTAGCAACCAAACCCCCCTGTATTCTATTTTCACAAACATTGAAAGAGGTCACAAAAGCAAGCAATATATGGGATCAGTCAGACTACTCCAAGGGAGAACGAAATGGGAACATGGACAACGTCAACGAACAGCAGGGTTTGTGTGATTCCTGAATTTGTGTGTTATGCTACCAGTCTATTAAGCCACTTCCAGTACAATGCTTTTAAACATTATTTTTGCAGCACCTGACTGATAAAACAGATAAAGGTGAGACTGCTCTGGTTGAGAAGGGGTGGGTACCCAGGGAGCTTCAGATGATGCTATCTTTTTTTTAGTTGTTTGCTTAATCACTCGGTCATGTCCAGCTCTTTGCGACCCCATGGACTGTAGCCTACCAGGCTCCTCTGTCCATCAGGTTCTCCAGGCAAAATTTTGGAATGAGAAGCCATTCCCTTATCCAGGGGATCTTCCCAACCCAGGAGTCAAACCCAGGTCTCCTGCATTGCAGGCGGATACTTTACCATCTGATCCACCAGGAACTAGGTGCTTTGTTAAGTTAAAATGACATTGGGATATTTAAATTTTCTTTTCTGGAAGTTTATGTATAGTTTTATTTGACAATAATCACATAATAGTTTGTAGAAAAAAATGAATAAGGTATCAAAGGAAAATACTTAACAAAATAGGTACTCCTTAAGTCTTAAAGCATCTGCTTGGTAGAAAACATTCCTAAAGGAATGTCCCCTAAAGGGACTTCCCTGGTGGTCCAGTAAGACTTTGTGCTTCCAAGGCAGGAGGCCCAGGTTCTATCCCTGCTCAGAGAAGTAGATCCCACATGCTGCAACTAAGATCCAGCACATTTCCTATTTTTTTAATTCAAGTTTCCAAACTCTGTGTCTATCCAGAACAAAGCACAGAAAGGGGAGGGGGTGCGTGTGCTCAGTTGTGTCTGACTCTTTGTTGCTTCAGTCATATCCAACTCTTTGCAATCCCATGGACTGAGGCCTGCCAGGCTCCTTTATCCATGAGATTCTCCAGGCAAGAATACTGGAGTGAGTTGTCACGCCATCCTTCAGGGGATCTTTCCAACCCAGGGACTGAACCCATGTCTCTTGTATGTCTCCTTCATTTGCAGGTGGGTTCTTTAGCACTAACACCATGTGCGCTTCCCAGGGAAGGGAGTGGTAAAGAAGGGGTGGGGGTGGGGGATTATGTACTAAATCAATGTGGCTAATTCTTGGGAAGAAGTTCTAAAAAGTGTTAAAAATAAATAAGACTTATTCAAATTCTAAATTGGATTTAATTTCCCAAGAACCCACCAACCTGATTTGCTAACAAATATAGATGACTATGATATACTCTGATAACACAACCAAAATAAAATTCAGGAACACTGCTATCTTTCAATGCTTAGTGCTCCAGTTGAAAGTAAATGGATGATCCACTCCAACAATATAAACACGGAAACACACTTTCACTGGAAAATTTGCTGAAGGACCAGTCCTCACAAAACACCACAGTGCTAAGCAACTACCAAGAATACTAACAGGTCTCCTACTGAGCTAAATCAATTCCAACAAGAGGTAGCTTTTCAGAAAGCAATTCACTCCAAAGGAGATCCTTCTAGGAGAAGGGTATGACACTGCAGATGCCACTGTGTTCTTCAACACCTAACAAACCAAAGCCCTCTTCTTTAAAAACAAGCTTCAAATTAGTATCTGATGGGCGTACCTGAAGTTTAACCAAATATATTCTGACACTCTGCCAAAGATGACTTTTGAAATAAATAAAAGACTAACTAATATAAATCCTCTATCTAATCAATGGGAACTCACTTTTAAAGCTCTTTTTAATCCTCCATTTGGTGAAGGTGGCAGGTTTTCAGAGGTTTCATTCCCAGTGATAGAAATTGTTCAATTTTATGTCCCCAGCAAAGGTAGGGCTCCTTGTCATCAAGGGCCTGTTAATAACAAACCAACAACTGAATGACAGGTAAGTGGAACAAAGCAGAGGGGAAGGCCAGTAAACCTGCATGACATCACGTTGAGGAAGAAACAAAAGTGACTGATGTATCAGAGGCTCCCAGATAAATTTGCACACACCTTGCTTTCTGGAAGAAAAGGGAGTACTTAGTCAATCAAATATAAGATATGGAAGAAGTTTACAATTAATAGAATATGTACACTGTTTGTGTGTCCATTGTACTTTGTGGCAATATCCCCTCCCTCTGCTGTCTTGAGAGCTGTGAGCACTAACTTTTGTTTTTATTCAGTAAAGGAAAAATAAGTGAATTTTCTAGAGGTAAATTCGGTTGTCTGTCTTGATCTCAGAAACTTGGAAAACAGAAATTTGGTTGTGAAGAAACTTTAGATAACAGGCAATCCAAACCCTGCCCCCTTCCATTTTCCAGATGAGAAGAATAAGATGGAAAGAAATTCTAGTGCTTGCCCAGCATCCGGCACCTAACTGGTAGTGGCATCTATAGACAATGTCCACTTCGTTTTACTTAGGTAATAGATGTTTGTCAAAAATATAAATAAGGCATGAGAAGTGAACCAGTGATTTTTGATAACATACTTCTTATGACTTGGATACCATACTTCTTATGTCAGTGCAACTCTACAACCTTCTAAATGCTTGAGCAGCTTTAACAGTCCCTCCCAGCCACGGCAGACACTCCCCCTCAGGACCATTATAACAAAGGGCCTGGCTCTGCTTCTCAGGTATCCCCAGGCCTCCCTGTAGGGCTCCCATAGGCACACTACACCCTGGCCCTGCCAATTTTCAGCCCTTCGTTTCCTCAGCCCCAGGGCTTCACATTTATTGCCTTGTTCTCACATCGGGGATTCACACTTGATGTTCCCTCTGCTAAAGGTCTCCTCACAACCCTTTAAATACAAGGGTTTTACTTTTCAGTAAAGTAAATTCTGACTTACTCAGAATTTAAAATTCAGATTCCCAACGAATGTGAATCTCCTCAGAGAAGCCTTCCTTGATCGCTCTATAGTATACCCCTCTCCAACCCTTTCCTCTCCTGTATTTTATGTTTAATACTTCCTACCCTGTGAAATGAAACTACCTCCCTGGTCAGTGTCTGTCTCCTCCACTTGAATGCAGTTCCATAAGGCCATGGACATTTTCCATTTTTGTTTTTTTCTCCCAGCTTTATTCCTAGCCTATCAGTTCAGTTCAGTCGCTCAGTCGTGTCCAACTCTGCGACCCCGTGAATCGCAGCACGCCAGGCCTCCCTGTCCATCACCAACTCCCGGAGTTCACTCAGACTCACGTCCATTGAGTCCGTGATGCCATCCAGCCATCTCATCCTCGGTCGTCCCCTTCTCCTCCTGCTCCCAATCCCTCCCAGCATCAGGGTCTTTTCCAATGAGTCAACTCTTCACATGAGGCGGCCAAAGTACTGGAGTTTCAGCTTTAGCATCATTCCTAGCCTATAATGCATAGTAAATATGTGTCAAATCTATAATCAAATGAATAAATGGATGGGCACTTCATCCTACCCACTTAAAACGCTAATCCTACCTGTTCACTTCTGACTGGGCTCAGGTTTTCTTCTTCATCTGAACTGCTCTGTATTTGCATGAAGTCAGGATAGCATTGTGGCTGAAAGCATTCACTCTGGGGTCATGTAAAATTGAATTTTTCTCGAGTTAAATTTCATATCCACCACTTGATAGCTGTGAGATAAATTTCATTTTTCTTACTCAATTTTCTCATTGCATAGTCCTATCCACCTCATGAGATTTTTGTGAGGTTTAAATGGGAAAATACATTTGATTTACTTAAATTTTGACACAATGGCATTATTTCTTTTATTATTGTTGTTACTGAATATTTCACAAAGGCTTTCTGTTTCCTGTCCTTAATTGTGACTACTCTTGACTCCTCTGGTTATTCCCTGTCTGTGGTCAATGAAGCTCTCTTGCCCTCCCAGGCTCCTAAAGTTCCAGCATCTTACCATTACCCCAGCCATCCACCTTAAATCTAGCAGAAGAGGTTAAATCCTGCCTTATTAAACCTTGAAACTAATCCTTTGAAAAGGATATCTCCATTATACCCATATTCATATCAGAAAATTGAGGAATGGGAGAAATTAAGTCAATCTCCAACTATTACACAGCTAGTAAAATTTTGAGCTGTGATTCAAATCCAGATCTTGCAATTTACTCTTAACTGCACTTTTCCTTTGAAGTCAAATTCCTTTACAATATGATCCTGTGCTTTTAATGTCAGCAACACTGAACACACCACCCCCAATGCTTTTGCTTATGCTCATCCAGTAAGCCTGCAAAGATTTTTCAGAAAATAACGATCCACATAAAATAGTATGAGGAAAAGGAAACTAGGGTTTTACCCAAAATTTGCATATGTAAAATATAAATAACTTTGCATGAGGAACAAAGTTTAAAAAGGCCAAGTCTAATACAATGCATAGAATTAATTTAATCTGTCAAAACATAGCTGTTTGACACCAAAGATAAACTTAAGAAACTGATGCTTTTTTTCGGTTTATTTTTGGCTCATACAATAAATAGAAAAAGAAGCAAATACACAGTTTGAGCTTCTTTTAAAAAAAAATCTTTAAACTTACATTTTCCCAAATATTTTTCTCTAATGCAAATAAGTTAAAAGTTCTTGTAATTATTAATATAGTAGCATTATATAAAAATGAGATGCAGTAGTTAAACTCTGCAACTGAGTTCCTACATTCTAAGCACTTTTTGTATTATGACATTTGCTAAGATTTTTGGAGAAAGAACTTTTTTGCAAAGGATCTAATCAGGAGGAAAGCTGAATCTTATGCTTTCTATGCAAATTTAGGGAGATGGAATTCATTTTGTATTGTAAGAATTTCTCAATTTCTGTTAAACTATGTCCCAGAGTAATTGCCTACAGGTAAATTACTGCATGCCTGGCCTGTTTTTCCAGTGGTTCTCATTATTAAACTGCAAATGTATTTCCATGGAAAGTATGTGTTCCTCGAGGAGAATAAAAATTGTATCCAAAAAGGCATGAAAAAAAATTACAATTATTATTAATAAAATACTAAAAACACTGAAATGACAAATACCAGAAATGATGAATTATACATGTTACTAGATTTAATAAAATGTGAACACTACATTTTGCAACCCTTATGTCATTAAAATCTGCATTGTAGCTTCTCTCAGTTTTGGAAGCAGAGTGATAAGAAAGATGTGATTAGATCAAGTCAACCATCCCTGCTGTTTCCTTTTTTCCTTTACTGCTCTTTAGAAATCATGTAAAATGTAGGATAATCCTTTACTATTTTCTTTGCAATAGTTCTCATATTTTAACACAGAACAAATGACAATTAGCTTGTATCATCAGTAATCTGTTGCTACAATAATGCTACATAACAAAACACCCCCCAAAAGCTATGGTTTTATGGGGTTAAAACAATAGCAATTTAAGTAGCTCATAGATGGGTCAGCATTTGAGGCTGGGGTAGGCTGAAAAGTTCTTCTAGTCTAGGCTGGGCTCACTCCTGCATCTCAGATCAATTGTAGGTCAGGTGGGATGATCTTGGTTGTGGCAACTGTGCTGTTCTTTGAACTTTCTGCTCTGCCGGTTAGCTTGGAGATATTCTCAGTATGTAACTCCAGCTATGTTTTTGAGGGGATTTCAGAGACAAAAGCACAAGAAAAGCAGATAACCAAGAGGAAACCACCTAAAAACAATGGCTTAAAGTAACACTTGTTTGTCATTGTTTGTTAAGTTTACCAGTCTGCTGGGTAGTTCTACTGAAATGTGTTTGACCTGAGAGTTTAGTCAGATGTAGACTAGGTAATATAGCTTAAACTAGGAGATCTCAGCATTGTGTTCTATGCATCTCATCTTCTAGAAAGCTGACCCAGACATGATTTCACAGTGTTTACAGAGGAAAGTATAAAAGCAAAAACATGGAAACATTTTTCCCAGTTATGCTTTCATCACATTTCCCTGGTGGTCCAGTGGTTAAAACTCTGAGCTTCTACTGCAGGGAATGCAGGTTCGATATGTGGTCAGGGAACTAAGATTCTGCATGCTGCATGGCATGGCCAAAAAATAATTTGCTTCCCTTGGCTCAGACAGTAAAGAATCAGACTGCAATGCAGGAGATTCAGGATCAGTCCCTGTGTTTGGAAGATCCCCTGGAGAAGGAGATGGAAACCCATTCCAGTGGGTTTTCTCTTCCCTGGAGAAGTCCATAGACAGAGGAGCCTGGTGACTACAGTCCATGGAGTTACAAAGAGGTGGACACAACTGAGTGACTTTCACTTCATTTTCTAGTATCACACTGGCCAAAGCAAAGGTATATTGAGCCCAGAATCAAGGTGTGTGGCAGAAACTACAAACAGAAGAGCAAATTAAAAGCAGAAGAAAATAAATAAAATGAGAACAGAAAAAAATGAAATTCAAAACAAAAATGGTAAAAATATGTCTCTTTTGAATATAGCAGCAGAATTTTCAATATTAACAAATTGAATACAGAAATATATAAAGAGTATATATACCTCATAACTTGAGATTTATCCTAAAAATACAAATTTGGTTCAAAAATAAAAAAATCAAGCAATATGACTCACCTTACCAACAGACTTTCAAAGAGAACCATATAATGATCTCAACAGATGAAGATAAAGTATTTGACCAAATCCAATATTTTTATTTAAAAAGGAAAAAGGATAACAAACTAGACATTAAATGCCACTTCCTCAATATAATTATCAAAAAATTGCATCTATGCAAACCTATAGCTAACCTTATGCTTAAAGGTGAAAGCGTTTCAAGACCAGCATTTTTTCTTACCTCTTCTATTCAGCATACTAGAGGTTCTGCCCAATGTAACAAAAGAAGAAAAAGAAATAAAAAGCATACAGACAGAAAAGAAGAAATGAAAGTGTGTTATTGAGTGATGTGACTGTGTGCATAGAAAATCTTGAAAAACCCTCCAAAAAGTTATTAGATTTAAAAAGTGAGTCTAGCATGGTTGCAGGTTTTAATGTCAATATAGGAAGATCAACTGCACTTTAACATACCAGCAAAAAATACTTGGAAATTTAATAAGCATAGTTATGTTAGCACCAAAAATCAATGCCTTAAAAAATACAATTCTAAAAAGTATATACTAGACATTAGAAAAATCAAACACAGTAACTAAATGGAGATCTGTACCATGTTCATGAGTAGAAGACTCAATATTGTCAACTCTTACAAAATTACATTTACATTTACTGTAATTATAATAAAAATTCTGCATAATTTTATAGAAAATGACAAGTTAATTCTAATGTTTATATAAAAAGCAAAGGAAATTGAAAAAACAAAGGAATTTGAATAACCAAATGATTTCTGAAAAAAAAATAAGGTCAGAGGATTCACTGCCCTGATTTCAACATTTACTATAAAACTACAGAAATCAAAGGAAAATGGAATTTGTAAAAGAACAGAGAGGCAGATCAACTGAAGAGAGCAGATGGCCCAGAAACAGACCCACATATATGAACAATTAATTTTTGACAAAAATGTCAAGGTTATTCCATGCAGAAGGATACTAATTGATTTCAACAGATGGTCTCTCTCTCTCTCTCTCTTTTTTTTTTTTTCAAAAAAAGAAATGTGTTGTCTTTTAATTTGTATTATTAACACTTAATGCTAAATTCAGACTCTAAAACTAAGACTCTTCTAAAAGAAAGCATAGGAGAAAATCTTGTGGCTTTGAATTAAGCAAAGATGTCTTAGCTACAATACCAAAGCCTGAGTCACAAAAGAAATTTTAAAACTGTTTTCATCAAAATTTAAAATGTCTATTCTTTCAGACATTTTCTGGAAAATGATAAGATAAACCATAGACTAAGATAAAGTATTTGCAGAAAATATATCTGATAGAGGACTAGAATCCAGGTTAAATGAAGAACTATTAAACCTCAATAGCAATAAGGTAAACAATCCTTTCCTTATAAAAATTTTAGCCAAAACTCTGACCAGATCTGTCACCAAAAAAGATACAATGATGACAATTACACACATTGATACTTGACGCCACTAGTCATTTGAGGAATGACAAAATCACAACTAGATACACACACCTACTAGAATGACAAAAAAATTTAAATGACATTAAATCTTGCTAAAGGAAAGTAATTAGATCACTCTTACACTGCTGATGGAAATACAAGATGGCACAGGTATTTTTAAAAACAGTTTGAGAGATTTTTATAAAGTTAAGCATTCACTTCATACAATCCAACATTCCCTCTCCTGGGTATTCTGCAAGGGAAATAAAAACACAATCACAAAAAACTTATATATTAATATTTATAAATTTTATTCAGAATTGCCATAAACTGGAAACAGTCTATATGTCCATCAACTAGTAAAATAAATGTTTTGTGATACATCTGTATAATGTAATACTACTCAGTAAGAAAACAAATAAGCCATAGATACATGCAATAACATGGATAAATCTTTAATGTATTGTGTTAAATGAAAGCAACCAGACTCAAAATGCTCCATGTTCTATAGTTCCATTTTACACGGCATTCTCACAAGAGGAAACTATTGGAAGAGACAAAAGTCCAGTGGTTGCCAGTAGGCACAGGAGAAGATGACTCTACAACAGGGCAGGTGGAACCCTCTGGAATTATGGGAATGATCTGTATCCTGATTGTGATGACGGTACATGGGCTCTCTGCATTCGTCAAAACGAACACGATCATGAATCTAAAGAGCGAATTTTACTAGGTAAATTATACCTCCACAAACCTGACTTATAAAAAAATCTATTAAGTGTTCTACACCGTGAAACTGTTAATATTGTTTGAAAAGAAATGCTGTTAGTGTGCCGGGATCATCTTATAGCACAGACGGTATACTCCAAAATCTGTACAACTACTTATTTCAATTTGACTAAAATGAAAGTCTTCAAAGGGAGATTACTATCCATTATTTATCTAAAGCAATTAAATGTAAATATAATTAATTAAATTATATTTATTAATTAAATTATTAAATTATATGTGATTAAATTAAATATAAAACTGCTCTTATAATTCATCAACATTTACATTAGCTTTTTCTTTAGTTGACTGGGTCCTTCAGCTACTTCTTGGCCGAAGCAAGAGGAGCATAGCAAAAGCGTTCCTTTTGCTTTTGCATAGAAGCAAAAGGAATAGTGTTAGTCTGTTTTGTACAAGTTGTACTAGTGACCAACAAACTTATAAAAAAATTAGTTCATAGCCATCTAACACCACACTGATTAAATAAAGAATTTATAGAGACTATCAAAATTATTATAAGTTCTAATTTGAGGACTATTTAGCCGTTTCGACTTAATTTTTAAGGAACTGAAATCTGTTAATATATCCACTCGGAAATATTCAGGGTTAGTGCTGCTGCTGCTGCCGCTAAGTCGCTTCAGTTGTGTCCGACTCTGTGTGATCCCATAGACGGTAGCCCTCCAGGCTCCCCCGTCCCTGGAATTCTCCAGGCAAGAACATTGGAGTGGGTTGCCATTTCCTTCTCCAAAGCATGAAAGTGAAAAGTGAAAGTGAAGTCTCTCAGTCGTGTCCGACTCTTAGTGACCCCATGGACTGCAGCCTAACAGGCTCCTCCGCCCATGGGATTTTCCAGGCAAGAGTACTGGAGTGGGGTGCCATTGCCTTCTCCGGTTAGTGCTGGGCCTCCGTTAATTGCTGACAGTCATTATCTATTTCATTCCTTCAGTTCAATTCAGTTCAGTCGCTCAGTTGTCAAACTGAATTGTGAGGTGTGTGAGCTACTTAGTGTTAAGTATTAACTGAGGTACTTCAGTTCAGTCACCCAGTTATGTCCAACTCTTTGCAACCCCAAGGATTGCAGCACACCAGGCTTCCCTGTCCATTATCAACACCTGGAGCTTACTCAAACTCATGTCCATCAAGGCAGTGATGCCATCCAGCCATCTCATTCTCTGTCGTTCCCTTCTCCTCCTGCCTTCAATCCTTCCCAGCATCAGGGTCTTTTCCAATGAGTCAGCTCTTCGCATCACGTGGCCAGAGTATTGGAGTTTCAGCTTCAGCATCAGTCCTTCCAATGAATATTCAGGATTGATTTCCTTTAGGATGGACTGGTTGGATCTTCTTGCAGTCCAAGGGACTCTAAGAGTCTTCTCCAACACCACAGTTCAAAAGCATCAATTCTTCTGCATTCAGCTTTCTTTATAGTCCAACTCTCACATCTATACATGACTACTGGAAAAACCATAGATTTGACTAGATGGACCTTTGTTGGCAAAGCAATCCATTTCATTCCTTTACATTTCTTAATTTTGTACTACATGATCAGAATCAAGTACATAAAACTTAGAAAATTAAATTATGAAGACATAAAAATGCAGTTTGAAACTTCAATAAACTACTTAGTGTTTTAAAGTAGAAGGCCAGAAATTTAGGTACAAGTAGAAATATAAAGAATCGATGCTTTTGAACTGTGGTGTTGGAGAAGACTCTTCAGAGTCCCCTGGACTGCAAGGAGTTCCAACCAGTCCATTCTGAAGGAGATCAACCCTGGGATTTCTTTGGAAAGAATGATACTAAAGCTGAAACTCCAGTACTTTGGCCACCTCATGTGAGGAGTTGACTCATTGGAAAAGACTCTGATGCTGGGAGGAATTGGGGGCAGGAGAAGAAGGGGACAACAGAGGATGAGATGGCTGGATGGCATCACTGACTCGATGGACACGAGTATGAGAGAACTCCGGGAGTTGGTGATGGACAGGGAGGCCTGGCGTGCTGGATTCATGGGGTCGCAAAGAGTCGGACATGACTGAGTGACTGAATTGAACTGAAGAAATATAATTCAACACTGTTAACTTTAATTGTGAAAAATTTGGGTTGAAGTACAACTTTGTACACTTTTGAGTTCAGATAAATATAAAGAACATAAAATTCTGCTAGCAAAATACAGGGTAGAAATAGACTATAGGGTTTTCTCAAAAGTTTGTCAACCTTCTCAAATTAGTTGCGAGATAGTAAAGAAAAATCAGTGAGTGATAGAGTATGTCAGCATGAATGGTCTGCACATCAAAACTGCACAAAATGATAATGGAAAAGTCTTGTTCTGCTCTTTCCAGGGCTTTGATAATCCATGCAGAACCAGGACAGGCATATTTGCAGGTTTTGAATCTGATTTACACTGCCTTCCTGATCTAGCTGCCCAAATGAGATTCCTGTAACCACAAGACATCTGCAAATGTGGGCTTACATTCCAGTCATCCCCTGGTGAGACACACTCAGTGAACTTCACAGCCCTCGGCAGATGATTAATCTCATTATAATCTTTTGGTTAGATTTAAAACCTGTCCCTCAACTTTCAAAACTTCTTTCAGGAAATGTGGAAAGTATTCCCAACTGCCTATGTAAAAGCAAATACTTTGACCATCACATTTACATTTATAAAAACTTTACAAAGAATATTTGTCAAAGAATAGATTGACTTATGTTTCTTCCAATAGCAGTGTTCCTCTATTTAACCTCATTCAACATTTTCAAGTGAAACAACTCTTTGAGTAGGAGTTCATCCAAATAAAGCAGCAGTCTTTAATAAACTTTCAATTAGTCCAGCAACTCACTCCACAGAAATTTTAACAATTCAAATGTTGAAAGGAGTACAGACATGGCATCCCTAACTTACTGGAATAAGTTTAACAGATGTTTCCAGGGTGCAGGCTGATTGCACTACTTTCTAATTCATACCAAGCTTTAAACATTTTCTCTGGCACAACCAAAGGACAATGACTTAAAAATACATTAGAAAGTCTTCATGTTTCCTAATCGAATTATAATATAATATCTTAATTTAGTTGTTTCCCATACGCATGTTAAAATTTTTATATAGTATACAGATCCAAAGAGCTTTCAGTTATCTGTGAGAGCAGTGTGCTTAAAAAAAAGATGAATGCAAAAAAAATAATGTTAAGTAAAATAGAAACTTTACTAACTTTTACAAAACTATGAGATACAGATAAAACATGGTTGAAGATCTACTAAAAATATAACAATTTTCATAATTAGAAGAGACTCTGATGATGGGAAAGATTGAAGGCAGGAGGAGAAGGGGATGACAGGCGGATAAGATGGCTGGGTGGCATCACTGACTCAATGGATATGAGTTTGAGCAAACTCCAGGAAATGGTGAAGAACATGGAAGCCTGACCTGCCGCAGTCCAGGGGGTCACAGAGTCGGACACAACTGAGCAACAACATAACTGGTGTCAAATTTATCTCCATGAACAGAGCATTAATTGCACACCAAGGTGCATTTCAAGTAACTCCAAAAGTCAGCATCAAACGATCATAATAAACATTAGGGCATTCGTGTATTTATTCTCTGAATCATTATGACAGCTATAAAAACAGGATCTACGCAGAGTCTGGAAAGGCAAAAAATGAGGAGCAAGGGTATGTTTTATTTTTTATTTATTTATTTTTTACTTTATTTTATACATATTATTAGTAAATTCAGCCATAAGGCATGTTCACTTTACAACATCTGTTTCTCAGTTGCACTCTGTGCAATGGTATGATTATTAGCGGTCTTGTTACTTCCAAAAATATAAAGTTTGTTATTAACTTTGATAAGTATATAATTTCACTCTGCTCTTTCCACATGCATTACTGACATAGGATGTATTGTTTGTTTCTCTTTCAATTTGGCACCACTTACTATTGTTTTTGGTGAACAACTGAGTTCACATTTTGAATGTTTCCCATGTGGATTATGAAGTACACATTTGGAACTAAAGAAGACTTCCAGCAGATTTTTTCAATATTGCAGAGCTGTGAAGTAACAGATAAAGAATACTGGCTCTAAAGAAAATATAAAGGATGATTACCTCAAACAGAAGTAATAGATCATTTAAAATATTAAATTGTTATGAAATACATAGATGAATATAACATGGTTGGAGTGCATTCCTATGACTCAAGGAGCTGTGATGAGAAAAATCTATGTGGTCCAATTCTCATCCTAAAATAATAGATATGAGAAGTATATGGTTCTTTCTGAAATGAGTTACAGTTATTTATCAACTTATTTTAATTATTTTTATTTTAAAGTAACATATAGAAATATTCACCAACAATGCTTTTTACTGAGTGCTGGTGAACTGAAAAGAAAGCAGCATTTAGTGTACTTAAGAGCATAAATGCTAAACAATAAATTCAGAAGGTTCATTAATCCTGGGACATTAGGAAAGCTGTCCTGATAAGGAGATATGTAACCTGAGACTTGGGAATGACCATGAATCGGCTAGACAAGGGTAGAGGTAGCAGAAGAAGGTTCATGGAAGACAGCAGCTCACTGTCGGCGCTTGACGGTGAAAGCAGCACCACGAGTTAGAGGTTGGAATAGGGCATTCGAGGCAGCACTGCAGGCGGTGAGAGAATGTGGCGATAAAAGGTGATGCTAGACGGATCAACAGGGGATGTGATATGCAGTGCCTCTCAGATCAGGGAAACATTTAGAATGTAACCAATAGTATCTTGCTAGCAGTGAGATGAAGGCAGTGAGCAGAGCATAATGTGATCAGTGGTTTGTGAAGAATGGATTAAATTGAGGCAGATATCAACTGGGAGCAACAAAAAAGGAGTGTGTTTCCGGCATCCATTCAAGAGAAAGTAATGATTTAGACTAAGATGGTAGCAGGGGGATAAACAAAAGTGAGTGGATTCAAATTACAAACAATCTGCAAGACTCATGAACCGAGCTTGAGGATGCATGCATGCTAAGTCAATTCAGTCATGTCTGACTGTGCAAAACTATGGACTGCCAGACTCCTCTGTCCATGGGATTCTCCAGGCAGAATCCTGGAGTGGGTTCCCATACCCTCCTCCAGGGGATCTTCTGGACCCAGGGATCAAACCCATGTCAAGTTAGAGGAAACAAAAATGATTTCTGGAATTCTTTGACCCTCAAGATTCAAGATTTGTTTTGTTTTTTGTTTGTTTGTTTTGCTTTGCTTTGCTTTTCTACTGCTACACAACAAATCATCAAAAACTTAGTGACTTAAAACAGTATACACTTATTTATTCATGGTTCTGACGGTTAGAAGCCAGGCATGGCATGGCATGGCTGTAATCTCTTCTCAAAGTCTTGCAAGGCTGAAATTAAGGTAATGGCTAAGCTGAATTCTTGTTTGAGGGCTATGAGGAAGTATATGGCTATATTCTTCTAAGCTCATTCTTACCGGTAAATCAGTTCCTGGAGTTTATAAAACTGAAGTCTTTTATCCTGGCTTGTCATTGTTCTGTGTGCAGCTCTCAGCTCCTAGAGGACATCCACAATCCTTGTCACATGCCCTTCTCTATCTTCAAGCCAATGATGCTGTGCCGAATCCATCTCGTGCTTTCTTCTCTGCTTTTAAGTGGCTTGTGTAGTGAGGTTAGGTCCATCTGGATAATCTCCCTTTCTTAAAGTCAACTGTGCCATATAACTCAACCATGGGAGTACAACCCCTCATGTTCACAATCCCAGGAATTCTACAAGGCAGAACATCTGAGTTGGGGACATCTTCGAGTTTTGCCTCCTGCCACAAGTAGTGACACAAATGAGATGAGAGATACTGGAATAGGAAAAGGCAAAAGAAAAAACTGAATTCCACTTTGGAAAAGTTGGACTGAGAAATCAGTGAATACTCAAATGAAGTGCACCATTGGAAAGGTTGGGACTAGAGAATGAGAAATGAGAGTGATTGGCATATAATCAATAACTGAACCCATGAGTATGGATTATATCACCTATGAAGAGGTACAGAAGGCTTAGGACCAAGCCTGGAGAAGCTACAATATTTAAGGAATGAGGATAAATCAAAAACTAGTCAGCAGGGGAAAATCAGCAGAACTTGCTAATATGAATTACAAGGGGAGAGGTGACTGAAGAAAGTCATATTTGTTTATCTGTGTTAAATTTTACTGAGAAACTTAGTATGAAATATGTTCAACCATTCTCCTGGGGATGTGGTGACATGGATTTAGGGGTTACAGCGGCTAAAGTTGTCTCTGTAAAATTGATTCAGCAGCCAGACTGAAGAGTGGGAGGAAGGTGAACTTCAGAAATGGAATCAATAGAAGACTACCAAGGAAAGGTGGAGATTTTGTTTGTTTCTTTTAAGATGGGAGACTTGGGCACATTTAAGCTCAAAGGATATGAAAGGAATTTGGATGAGAGACTAGAAAGAGGACAGACCCTGAAGTAAACGATTAGAACCCCCCCTGAGAAAGTACATTTTCTAAAAACACCTCTATCATTATAATTTGGCCAAGAAAGGAAAGGATAATTGTGGAAGTCAAAAGATTTATATTTATGGTGTAATGAGGATGTTCTTATCTATTTTCTAAGTAAAGTGAGAGTGAAGTCGTTCAGTCATGTCCAACTCTTTGCGACCCCATGGACCTCACCAGGCTCCTCAGTCCATGGGATTCTCCAGGCAAGAGTACTAGAGTGGGGTGCCATTTCCTTCTCCAGGGGATCTTCCCAACCCAGGGATTGAACCTGGGTCTCCCGCACTGCAGGCAGACGCTTTACCATCTGAGCCTCCAGGAAAGCCCAAGTAAAGTAAGAGAGAAATAAAGTTTTTTTGAGAGAGAATAAGAAAAGAATGAAACCAACGGCTTGAGGAGAAATGTTTAAATGTGCCTTTCTGTGCTGAAAGGGAAAAGAAGCTGACTAAAGTAGTATCATAAGAGTATCCTGTAGGCATTAAGACCTAAATAAAATTAGATTAATAGAGGAATCAATTGGTTTGTTTATACATTTTCTCCAATAGTATGAAGCTACAACTCCTGGAAATACCAATGGAAATTAATAACTATATTCATTAATCCAGGTTGGTATTTTTGCTAAGGGCCAAGATAGAAAGACAGTAGAGTAAAACAGTTTTACATTGTCCCAAGAAGGTGGTAATTTAAAAAAAGAAAGTATAATGAAAGTAATAACACAGAAAAGATAAGACATGATAGTGGATACCTAATGGGTAATACATGGACCCAGATGGTACAGTGATAAATAATTTGCCTGCCAATGCAGGAGACACAAGTTTGATCCCTGGGTCAGGAACACCCCTTGGAGTAGGCAATGGCAACTCAATCCAGCATTCTTTCTGGAAATTTCCACAGACAGAGGAGCCTGGCAGGCTGTAGTCCAACCAGGTCACAGAGTTGGACACACCTGAGTGAGCCCTCAACGATTCAATGATAATATATAGGGAAAAAATGAAATTGTTTTGGTAAGAGAAAAGGGTTGAATAGCAGGAATAATTGCACCTTTCAGAAAAAAGGATGAAAGTTTGCAAAGAAAGACTAATGTCTGCAGCTGTGACTTCAGAGAAGGGTTTGCTTTCTATCTTGTAACTGCATTTTAGCTTTTTTACCCTTCATTCTTTGTTTATGATTTCAATACTCACTGCAAGTCCTTTTATACCACAATTTTCCTTTCTTTTAGCTGGTAATTCTGTTTCATGTCTCAGTTAATTGAAGTATTTATTTTAGTCATATTTAAAATAATTTTGTTTAAATTAAAGAAAGCTGAGCACTGAAGAATTTATGCTTTTGAACTTTGGTGTTGGAGAAGAGTCTTGAGAGTCCCTTGGACTGCAAGGAGATCCAACCAGTCCATTCTGAAGGAGATCAACCCTGGGATTTCTTTGGAAGGAATGATGCTAAAGCCAAAGCTCCAGTACTTTGGCCACCTCATGCGAAGCATTGACTCATTGGAAAAGACTCTGATGCTTGGAGAGATTGGGGGCAGGAGGAGAAGGGGACGACAGAGCTGGAATCAAGATTGCCAAGAGAAATATCAATAACCTCAGATATGCAGATGACACCACGCTTATGGCAGAAAGTGAAGAGGAACTAAAAAGCCTCTTGATGAAGTGAAAGAGTTGGCTTAAAGCTCAACATTGAGAAAACAAAGATCATGGCATCTGGTCCCATCACTTCATGGGAAATAGATGGGGAAACAGTGGAAACAGTGTCAGACTTTATTTTTGGGGGCTCCAAAATCACTACAGATGGTGACTGCAACCATGAACTTAAAAGACGCTTACTCCTTGGAAGAAAAGTTATGACCAACCTAGATAGTATATTCAAAAGCAGAGACATTCCTTCGCTGACTAAGGTCCGTCTAGTCAAGGCTATGGTTTTTCCTGTGGTCATGTATGGATGTGAGAGTTGGACTGTGAAGAAAGCTGAGCGCTGAAGAATTGATGCTTTTGAACTGTGGTGTTGGAGAAGAAGGGGACGACAGAGGATGAGATGGCTGGATGGCATCACGGACTCGATGGACGTGAGTCTGAGTGAACTCCGGGAGATGGTGATGGGCAGGGAGGCCTGGCGTGCTATGATTCATGGGGTTGCAAAGAGTCAGACGCAACTGAGCAAATGAACTGAACTGATTGGGCTTCCCTGGTGGCTCAGAAGTTAAAGCGTCTGTCTGAAATGCAGGTAGACCTGGGTTTGATCCCTGGGTTGGGAAGATCTCCTGGAGAAGGAAATGGCAACCCACTCCAGTACTCTTTCCTGGAGAATCCCATGGAGGGAGGAGCTTGGTAGGCTACAGTCCATGGGGTAGCAAAGAGTCAGACATGACTGAGCGACTTCATTTTCACTTTCTTAGTCTATGGAGCAAGCAGTACCGAAAGAAGAGGACCTCAAACAGATCTGCTCAAATTCTAATTTCAAATTTTTCTTCTCAAATACTAAAATTTGGTATATAGCTTTGAGCCTTAGCATATTTGAGTGTCCTTCTGTTCTTTTATGTATGATTATAAATTGAACTGGTATATAATCTGGGAATACATTTACGCATTTTTCAATATGTATTTGGAATACTTGGAATGATTTCTATAAACATGGATTCTTATTTTGAGATCCTTAGAAAAGGATGACAAAGGATGTTTGAGAAAAAATTTGTAAAACTGACAGGACTCAGTGACAAACGGGTTATATCTAAATATATAATGCTTCAAAGGCAAATTCAGGATCTCAAGTTATATGAAAGCTGATGTAGATAGAATGCAGGTAACCACTGTGAAATGAAAATATATCCTGTCATATCAATAAACAAATGTCACAGTCATCATCGATTTCTGGCCTCCAAATGTGAGTGAGGGCTCCCAAAACTGCAATCCAGCAGCTGCCTCTTCCCCCTGCAATGATTGCTGAGGAGCTAGGAAGAATGCAAACAGCAGCCATCTGCCATACCTGCCACTCCTTAAGGTGAACAAGGAAACAGGATTTGGCCCCAGATAGCTGAGGTGCAAATGAAAGGAATGAATTCAGGGAGCCCAGAGGCTTGCATCTTCGCATACACAGAACACTAAATTTCTTAACTTGATATCTGATCTTTGATATTCAGACTGGCTGCTCCCTTTGTTGCAAACCTGTATATAGCCTGACTCCCACTCGCAACTCTTCAGAGCAGTTTTCTCAGAGCTACGGAGAAGCTGTCTCCCAGGCTCAGAGTCTTAAATATTCCCACCAAATAAAATAACTTTCCACTTTCAGGTTGTGACTCCATTTTTAGTCAATACCATGCATCCTCAGTTTCACCCAAACCATTGGTTGTATCCAGTGGTTCTTCACAGATTCCTGATCAGATCACCCTCCCCGACCCCAGGACTACTGCTTCTCTAAATTCACTTTTCTCTTCAAATCCCTGTTTCATGTCTCACTCCTTACTCCCACTGCCAATGGACAACTTTGATCTTATTTCAAAGAAAGGAAGCCATCAAGACCAGTTTCTCTCTGCTTCTCTCTGAATCACTTTTAGATTTAGTCACTGCAGTGACTTTTACCTCTTCCTTTGTGCCTTAAATGAGAAATTAAATATGCTGTCAAAGTTATCCTCTCCCAGGAGCTATGGATTTCCTTTCCTATTGTATTTTGGCTTAATACTTGAGAAAGCAAATTATTTTATAAATTCCAAATACTATATCTGGAGTTCTTACAACTATGACATTTTATAGTGTTCAGAGCATAATGAACAAAAAAGCAAAGAAAGAAGGATCAAGAATTTGGACATTTTATCAAATTTAATATTAATTTTATGTCTTTAGGAAAGTCACTTCACATTCTGGACTTGAGATTTCTCATTATTAGCTCTGGTATATAGAAACATTCAATTAGAAACCTCATATTATTTAGAACTCTCAGTCACATTTCTGTTTTCTATAAAATAGGTTGGTTGAGACTTTCAGTTTCAACTTCATAGCATAAATGTAGATTTTCCCTTCTTTGACAATTACCCGAATACAAACATGAGAATAAAACAGAGAAACTCCACTTTTATTAAAACCATGGGATTGCTAAAACCTCACTACAAATAATAGGAAAGTGGTTTCCAGAAGCTCTGAATGTCTAAAGTAGTATAAAAAAAACACAGTTCAAGGAGACCTAGAGTTACACATCTAATGAAAATCAGGCCCAGTGCACTCCTCCAAGTCAACAACACAAAGATATTCACTCCAGATAAGATTAGCAGCTTAAAGGCACAACCATTTCACTGTACCTCATGAAACTGTGGCAACAATTTGACCAAGTCTTCAGCTGAATCATGCTTCTGCTCCATCTGGGCTTCCCAGAGGTCAATTGGTTGTAACCACCTGGTGGATCAGCTGACTGCAGTGCCTGAAATAGTTTCACTCTTTGGCTGGTGCCCCTGTGTGAAGGACTGAAATACTGAGGTCAACTGGAACTGTCTACACTTCTGTCTCATGTGGTTCCTCCACTGGTGACCACAGAATACTTGGACTTCTTACATTTTATTTCAACGTTCTCAGAGCAAGTGTCCTAGCAAACAAGGCAGAAGTGACCTCTCATGACCTATCCCCAAAAGTCACAGAGCATCATTTATCACTGTACTCTATTAGCTGAAACAGTCATAAGCCTAACCAGACTTAACAGGAACCCTAAACTCTAAACACTTGATGAGAGAAGGTCAAAGAATGTGCAACCATATTTTAAAACTGTTATATGCGAAGCCAATTAACATTTTTGGGCCACATGGAAAACAAGTGTGCAAGCTACTGTTGAGAGCCTCCAAACATCTGGTTTGATTATCAAAAGATTATGAGTTAGAGCCTAACAGGAAAACACTAAAAGTCCACATTGCAAAAACGATTGGAGAGGAAAATACAATAATGTTAGTAACCCTATAGCTGCTACTTTTACTTGAATAGTGAGGAATAAACTGAAAAATAGTGCACTAATAACTGTTATTGTAAATAAAATTTCTTTTTACCCATGAGATGGTCTTATTCTTATAAATAGCTAGTACAGAAGTATAAACCTTATTTCAAACTGATTCATTGATAAGAACCAAAACTGAATGCTAAAACCAAAAGGAAGAAAAAGAAACAGGAAAATACTTATAGCAAATAATGAATATTAACTTTTAAAAGTTACTAATGTTAATATAAAAACTAAAAAACTGTTCATACACATGTAACTATAAAATTAAATTTAAAAAATTTACTGAAACAGTCACTTCTATAATAAAAGAAACATAGAACTATCAGATATCAGGCAAATATGATGAGACTATGTAAAACTATAATATGTAACCTGGCTGAACTCATTAAAAACTTGAGGAGAACAACAAATCCATCAGAGAAAAGAGGCCCCACTGGAATCTACACCAAAAAGAAAGTTATTACTGACAACACAGAAAAAGATAGAGGCCAGGATTTGAGTAAAATGAAGAAAGGGAAATGAAGTCAAGCTTTAAAATGGAGTACAGTTAAAAGTTAAACATGAACTACAGGTCAAAGAAGTACAAAAAAGAAAAAAATCTAATAGCTGGAGTCCTAAAATAAATAAGGACTTCCCTCGTGGCTCAGATGGTAAAGCGTCTGTCTACAATGCGGGAGACCTGGGTTCAATCCCTGGGTTCATAAATAATGGAACAAAATAACTTAAATATATATTTTAAGAAAACATTCTGAAAATTAAAAAAGAAGTGAATCTAAAGACTGAAAGTATGCACTATATCCCAGGAATTTAGAATGATCAGTACCAGGACATATCTTAGTATATTTACTATATGTCACAGATAATAAAAGAATCTTTTGGTTGAATAGGCATAAGATTATGGTATGGGGAAAACACTGCCAGAATGACTGGTGTCCAGTTTCTCCAACATAGAGTAAACTTTAAAGAAAGTTGAGTAAGGTCTTGCAAAGTCAACTAGAAAATAAAACCTAAGAAATTTATGCCCAGAAAAATTGTTTAAAAATAAAGACAAAAGAAAGCATATTTAAATAGGTAAGTGCTCATGGGTTATTGCTTCTGATGGCTCAGCTGGGAAAGAATCTGCCTGCAATGTGGGAGACATGGGTTCCAGCCCTGGGTTGGAAAGATCTCCTGGAAAAGGGAACAGCTACCCACTGCAGTATTCTGTCCTGGAGAATCCAGGGACTGTAGAGCCCATGGGGTTGCAAAGAGTAGGACATAACTGAACAACTTTCACTTTCATGGATTATAGATTCCATGAACCCTCTTTAAGAAAGTACTGGAAAACACACTTCAATCAATGAAAAACTGTTTGATAAACAACTGTAAAGAGGAGTAATACTGAATGCTGAAATCACTTAACTCTAGGATTAAGACAAAATAAATATGGTGATTACAATGATAGAACAGAACATAAATAGTATAAGCCGTGACAGAGTAGAAATAAAACAGCTGGCAAAAATCAGAAAGAGAAGAGACAAGTAGGTAGGAGGTAATAAGTATGGTGATTCCCTAATCTTGTACATTAAAAATCAATAGATTTGAATTATTAAAAAGCAATAGTTATATTTAAAATAGGAAATAAATATTAAATATATGAATTAATGAAAATGTCTGGGTAAAGAAACGGAGAAGAGAAAGAAATTTTAAATATATCAATTTTATCATTGTTCAGCATTTCCGTAGGAAATCAATAGATACATGACTAAAAATAAAAATTAAATTATTATAATCAAGAGATGGGAATACTGACCACCTGACCTGCCTCTTGAGAAACCTATATGCAGGTCAGGAAGCAACAGTTAGAACTGGACATGGAACAACAGACTGGTTCCAAATGGGAAAAGAAGTACGTCAAGGCTGTATATTGTCATCCTGCTTATTTAACTTCTATGCAGAGTACATCATGAGAAATGCTGGGCTGGAAGAAGCACAAACTGGAATCAAGATTGCCAGGAGAAATATCAATAACCTCAGATATGCAGATTATGCATATCTGGGTTATGCACCACTATTATGGCAGAAAGTGAAGAACTAAAAAGCCTCTTGATGAAAGTGAAAGTGGAGAATGAAAAAGTTGGCTTAAAGCTCAACATTTAGAAAACTAAGATTATGGCATCTGGTCCCATCACTTGATGGCAAATAGATGGGGAAACAGTGGAAACAGTGTCAGACTTTATTTTGGGGGGCTCCAAAATCACTGCAGATGGTGACTGCAGCCATGAAATTAAAAGACGCTTACTCCTTGGAAGGAAAGCTATGACCAACTTAGATAGTATATTCAAAAGCAGAGACATTACTTTGCCAACAAACGTCTGTCTAGTCAAGGCTATGGTTTTTGCAGTAGTCATGTGTGGATGTGAGAGCTGGACTATAAAGAAAGCTGAGTGCCAAAGAATTGATGCTTTTGAACTGTGGTGTTGGAGAAGACTCTTGAGAGTCCCTTGGACTGCAAGGAGAGCCAACCAGTCCATCCTAAAGGAGATCAGTCCTGGGTGTTCATTGGAAGGACTGATGTTGAAGCTGAAACTCCAATACTCTGGCCACCTGATGCGAAGAGCTGACCCATTTGAAAAGACCCTGATGCTGGGAAAGATTGAGGGCAGGAGGAGAAGGGGATGACAGAGGATGAGATGCTTGGATGGCATCACTGACTCAATGGACATGGGTTTGGGTGGATTCAGGGAATTGGTAATGGACAGGGAGGCCTGGTGTGCTGCGGTTCATGGGGTCACAAAGACACGACTGAGCAACTGAACTGAACTGAATCATAGACAAAAACATAAGTTCCAAAGTTATTTTTTCATTTATTCCCCCCACCACACACACAAGCTAGGAAAGTAGCATAATATAAACTATGATAATAGAGCTAAAACCAAGCCACTTGTTTATATAAAAAATGATAGTGAAAGAAAAAGCTCAATTATATGTTATACATAAGTAATTAGCCAAAGCAATGTTACTTAGAAATAAATTTCTTATGTCATTATAGAGCAAATAAAGGAAGTTACTTAGAAGGATTGAAAAATAAGGAATCAAAAATACATACTAGACAAATGTAAGTAAATATCAGAGGTTGTGACTTTAATATTAGATTAGATTGATTTCTGAGGTGGAGAGCATTAAACAAGATGAAGATAAGACTCAAGTTTCAAACCACAGGAAAATCTAAGAGCATGAATACATCTGTACCAAATAACATCGCATTAGTATATATGAAGGAGAAAAAGATAAAAATATAAGGAGAAACAGAAATACCCTAATAATAGGAAACTTGAATTCACTTCTCACAGTCAATGATGGTTCAAGTGGATACAAATTAGTAAGATACAGAAGACATAAATATGATGATGACTTTTAAAGTGGATCCAATGGACATACATCAAACCTAGCATCTTGAAAAGACAAGTGACAATTTCTTTCTAAAGGGCACATGGAACACTCACAGATAAGATTATCAAGTATTTATTCTAGGGATGCTAGGATGATTCAACACTTTCAAGTCAATCGATGTGATACATGACATTAACATAACGAAAGGCAAAAATCATATAATCATCCCAATGAAACACTATTTGACAAAATCCAACATTTATTTGATAAAAACTCTTAAAGTGTGTAAAAAGGGAACATTCCTCAACAAAATAAAAGCCACCTATGACAAACATATAGCTACCATCATATTCAATGATGAAAGGCTGAAAGTTTTTCCTCTTAAGACCAGAAACAAAACAAGGATGCTCATTCTCATTATTTTCAACCCAATGTAGTATTAAAAGTTCTAATCACAGAAAGAGACAATAATTAAAAGGCATGCAAACTGTAGACAATATATAGAAACCCCTCAAGACCCTTCACACACACACACACACACACACACCAAAAAAAAAAAAAATTAAAACCAATAATTAATTCAGTAAAGTTACAAGACACAAGATCAATATACAGAAATCTATTACATTTCTGTAGAAAGAGGTATTAACAAAACAATCCCATTTACAATTGTATCGAAAATAATAAGATACCTAGGAATAAATTTAACCAAGGAATAAAAAGAACTGTACACTGAAATCTATACATTGATGAAAGAAATTGAAATTGATACAAACAAAAGGAAAGAAATACCACCCTCACCAATTGGAAGACTATTGTTATAATGACCGTACTACTCAAGCAATCTAGAGATTCAATGCAATTCCTATTAAAATACCAATGGCATTTTTCACAGAACTACAAAGAATCTTAAAATTTGTATGGAAACCACAAAAGATCCCAAATATCTAAAGTCTTGAGGGAAAAAAAAACAAAGCTGGAGGTATCTGTGCCCTGATTTCAAACTCTATCACAAAGCTACAGTAATCAAATGGGTTTCCCTAAAAGCTCAGACCATAAAGAATCTGCCTGCAATGCAGAAGACCTAGGCTAGATCCTTGGTTTGGGAGGATTCCCTGGAGAAGAGAATGGCAACCCACTCCAGTATTCTTGCCTGGAGAATTCCAAAGACAGAGGAGCCTCACAGACTACAGTCCATGGGGTTGCAAAAAGCTGGACACAACTGAGCAAATAACACATAGTAATCAGAATAGTATGGCATTGGCAAGAAAACAGACACATGGGTCAATGGAACAGAATAGACAGCCTAGAAATAAATCCACATGTATATTGTACATATAGTCAATTTACAACAAAGGATGCAAGAATATACAGTGATAAAAAAGTAGTCTCTTCAATAAGGTAGTACTGGGAAAGCTGGACAGCTACATGAAAAAGAATGAAACTGGACCACTATCTTACATTATATACAAAAACATTTAGATTGATTAAAGACTTGAATGTAAGTCTTGAAATCATAAAACCCTTAGAATATAAAGGCAGTAAGCTCTTGACTTCAATCTTTGCAATATATTTTAGACCTGTATCATTAGGCAAGGCAACAATTGCAAAAATAAATTAAATAGAACTACATCAAACTGAAAAGCTTTTTCACAGTGAAAGAAACTATCAAGAAAACAAAAAGGCAACCTACTGAATGGAAGAGTATTTGTAAATTATATATCTGATACAGGCTTAATATTAAAAATATATAAATAAACTACATAGCTTAGTTTCAAATAAGCAAACCTATGAAAAAAATGGGCAGAAAACTTGAATAGACATTTTTCCAAGGAAAACATGCAGATGGCCAAAAATTACATGAAAAAGGTGCTCGACATCACTAATCAAATCAAAATGCAAATAAAAACCATAGTGAGATATCACCTGGCACTGTCAAAATAACTTATCAAAAAGAAAAGAAATAAGTGCTGGTGAGGATGTGGAGAAAAGACAACTCTCATGTACTGTTTGTCGGAAATTAAATTGGTGCATTCATTATGGAAAACAGTATGGAGCTTCTTCAAAAATATTAAAAATAGGAATACCATAAGATCTAGTGATTCCATCTCTAGGTCTTTATCAAAAGAAAATGAAAACACTAAATTGAAAACTTACCTGTGCCCCAGTGTTCAGAGCAGCATTTACCATAGCCAAGGTTTGGAAACAACCTGTGTCCATTGATAGTTGAATGGATAAAGAGGAGTTGTGTGTGTGTGTGTGTGTATATATATATATATATATATATATATATAAAATGGAATATCACTCAGTCATAAAAAATGAAATCATGCCATGTGAGACAACGTGGTTGGACCTAGAAGGTATTAGCCAGTGAAATAAGTCAGAAGAGAAAAACAACTACTGTGTGAGTTCATGTATCTATGGAATCTAAAAAGCAAAATAAATGAACAAATTAAACAAAACACAAAAAGACTCAGAGATACAGAAAACAACTTGGTGCTCCCAGAAGGGAGGAGAGTTAAGATACAGGCAAAGTATCTTTGAAGGAAAGATGAAGGAAATTAAGAAGCAAAAACTTCTAGTTACTAAATAAACAAGTTATAGGGCTGTAATGTACAATATAGATAAGGTAGCCGATGATGTTGTAGTGACTTTGTAAGATGACAAGCGGTAACTGGACACACTGTGGTAACAGTTTTGAAATTTGTATAAATACTATATTAGTTTAAGGTGTATATCATAGTGATTCAATACTGTTTGTCAATTGTACCTCAATAAAAAAACCACCTGGTTATTCCACAATAAGTTTAAAAAGTAATAATATGTTTAACACTGATTTAAAAAGCTGCATGTACCCCATAGCTCACAGCAGCATTATTCACAATAGCCAAGATAAAGAGCAACCTAAGTATCCATCTGGATAAAGAAAATGTTTAAATATCTAATTTTTAACATTTTTACCTCACCATGTTTCTAGATCCTGTTACACAGAGTTTCTCTTGAATGTTCCAGTAGCAGAAGAGTTCAGTATGTTGCGTTCAGAACAGACAGAATGGCCCAACTTGGTGTCGCCCATGGGGAGGCTGAAGTAGGTATTGTTGCTCAGTTAAGGCTTTGTTTCTTTGTAATCAGATCCCCAGGTATAAAGGAATGATTTTATCTACTTATTACCTCATTTCTCAGTCTTGATAGTTCCAAGTTTTCAAAGCTCAATAAATTATTTTATACTTTCCTTTAGTATCTTTCCAATCCCATCAATTTATAAATGGGAGCTTGGAATTCTCAAGGAAATCAAAGGGCTTTGCTCAACCTGCAAGCAAATAACTGGCCAAGCAGAAACCAGAATTTAGTTCTCACATCCTGAAATCTAAATATTTAGAGACAACAATAATAGACATTCATTTACTGCCCACCCCCCTTCACCAAGTTAGAAAAGCAAGTGTTCATATCCTCAAAATGCTTAATCTGTGGGAAAGAAACAATAGAGATATAGGTAAAGAAACAATATCTACATAAATATGCTTAAATAGAAACATTTCCCCCCACTGGAGAAGACTTTAATCAAAGATCCAAGTGATTATGAGCCTTATAAAAGGAAAATCCCAGTTTATTTCAATGAAAATGTTCTATGAAAGCAAGATCTGCCACAGGCCTGCTTGATGGCTCATCTTGACTTCAGAATAAGCCATCCCCCACTGGCTATCTAAAGCAACCTATTTGGTGGTTTTACATAAGGTGGAGAACATTGCCATGCTCCAGTTCATATCAGGTCTCTGAGATAACAGGAGGAAAAGGACCCAATATATATAATATGCAGTTCAACAGTTGAGAAAGACAGCATATGGCAATGGAAACGTAGGCGTTGCTTTGATTTTGGAAAAAGAAGCGAGAAATATTCCTAAGTCAAAGTTCACTGCCACCTGAATAAGATGATTTGTTTTTCTGCAACAGAGTGAACTTTGTGTGGGCATAGATTTATAGCAAATACAAAAACACCTGCACAAATCTCAGCAGGAGTTTGAAGAAATACCATTTTCCCATTACTGAACTGATTACAGGTGCAATAATAATAGTATTTTCATTTAATTAAATAGGTTTTTCCCAATTCCTAAAAGCATACAACACTTGTTAAAATTAATTAACTTATTTTCAATGAACTTTTCAGCAAAAGAGAGAAAGATGTATGACAAGTAAGCTCAAACTGACAGGCTTTAAGTAATAGACCCCTAAGTAAATTGATTTTAATTTAAACAATCAAGTAAAATAAAGCTAATAGCCTTCTTCATCAGAAGTTTTCTATCCTGCCATATAATTTTTCTTAAAATTTTGTAAAGTAAAACTTGTAAGATACCCCTGGGGCTGCTCCAGCAGGCTTCAAAATGTTTCAAGTTTTAAAATCTAGATTAGAAACAGTCTTTCCTTCTAGACTTTCAAGAAAAAGGAAGATACTATCATGAACATTTGCATGTTTTACAAACTCTGCTTTACTCTTACTTCACTTTAATGTTTCAAAATTGTGCATGGTGAAGGTGAAGTCGCTCAGTCGGTCCGACTCTTTGCAACCCATGGACTGAAGCCCACCAGGCTCCTCAGTCCATGGAATTTTCCAGGCAAGAGTACTGGCGTGGGTTGCCATTTCCTTCTCCAGAGGATCTTCCCAACCCAGGGATTGAACCCAGGTCTCCCGCACTGCAGGCAGACGCTTTAACCTCTGAGCCAAATTGTGCATATGAACCTTTAATGTCTCATGAAAAACTTCACAATCATGAATGGATCAGCTGAGTCATCCATGCTTCACTTTCTTTGCTACCCTAGAGGGGAGTTGTCTACCTACTGCAACCCAGAGTATGAACACTCAACTCCACCAAGGAAAATTACTCCACTGGTAACCTTCAGCAGGACCCAGCAAGTGTGCCTATGATGGAAAGCCTGACACTCGTGCTATCCTCACCTGCGGTGTCATGGTACACAAAACTGACAGCATTCATCACAACCTGGTCACAAGAACAATCCGTGGACCACCTGGCCTTACCAACCTACGGATGTGAAGTCATCTTAACATCAGTAGTAATGCATCTGTTCTTGTTTCTCCCTACAAAAAACCTCAGCCATTTCCATTACAAAGTCACCTATGACAAAATCAAATATTTCTGAGAAGCACTTAAGGGGCATCATATGTGGTCCCAGGCTTTGTGCCACAGCCACCACTTGGCATCTGCAATGTCTCTTTTACCTAATTCTTGTTGATTGGTTACTGCCCATAAAGCCCTGCTATTGGTGTCAATGCTCCTCAGAACAATGCCACAGTCCTTGTCAAAGATGCTTCCAGTAGCGCTGTCTTTCAAAACCACAGCTGTGTGCATTCTGTTTTGTGCTCCACCCTACATTTAGCATCAACCACAGTGCCTGGCAGAAAGTGGACAACACCCAATGAATAAAATAGGAAGATTTTCAGAATTAGGTGCTTTTCCTAAATCATGTTGGCCTTGAAGTACAGAATGAAGCAGGGCAAAGGCTAATAGAGTTTTGCCAAGAGAACACACTGGTCATAGCAAATACCCTCTTCCACAACACAAGAGAAGACTCTACACATGGACCAAATCAGATCAATTATATTCTTTGCAGCCAAAGATGGAGAAGCTCTATACAGTCATCAAAAACAAGACCAGGAGATGACTGTGGCTCAGATCATGAACTCTTTATTGCAAAATTCAGACTTAAATAGAAGAAAGTAAGAAAAACATGTTGATGTGTGGCAGAACCCATACAATATTGTAAAGTAAAAAAATAAAAGCCTCTGACCAAGTTCAAAAATAAATAAATAAAATTTTAATAATTAAAAAAAGAAAAACCACTGGACCATTCAGGTATGACCTAAATTAAATCCCTTACGATTAAATAGTGGAAGTGAAAAATAGATTCAAGGGATTATTTCTGATAGACAGTGCATCTGAAGAACTATGGTTGGAGGTTCATGACACTGTTTAAGAGATGGAGATCAAGACCATCCTCAAGAAAAAGAAATGCAAAAAACAAAATGGCTGTATGAGGAGGTCTTACAAATAACTATGAAAAGAAGAGAAGCAAAAACCAAAGGAGAAAAGGAAAGATATACCCATTTGAATGCAGAGTTTAAAGAACAGCAAGGAGAAATAAGAAAGCCTTCCTCAGTGATCAGTGCAAAGAAATAGAGGAAAACAATAGAATGGGAAACACTAGATATCTCTTCAAGAAAATTAGATACCAAGGGAACATTTCATCCAAACATGTGCTCAATAAAGGACATAAATGGTAGGGAGCTAACAGAAGCAGAAAATATTAAGAGGTGGCAGGGATACACAGAAGAACTATACAAAAACTATCTTCACAACCCAGATAATCATGATGGTATGATCAGTCACCTAGAGCCAAACATTCTGAAATGTGAAGTCAAGTGGGCCTTAAGGAAGCATCACTGAACAAAGCTTGTGGAGGTGATAGAATTCCAGGTGAGCTGTTTCAAATCCTAAAAGATGATGCTGTGAAAGTGCTGCACTCAATATGCCAGCAAATTTGGAAAACTCAACAGTGGCCACAGGACTGGAAAAGGTAGTTTTCATACCAATCCCAAAGAAAGGCAATGCCAAAGAATGCTCAAACTACCACACAATTGCATTCAGGCTCAGATGGTAAAGTGTCTGTCTACAATGCGAGAGACCTGGGTTCAATCCCTGGGTTGGGATGATCCCCTGGAGAAAGAAATGGCAATCCACTCCAGTAAATTGCCTAGAAAATCCCATGGATAGAGGAGCCTGGAAGGCTACCATCCATGGGGTCGCAAAGAGTTGGACACGACTGAGTGACTTCATTTCACTTCACTTCACATGCTAGTAAAGTAATGCTCAAAATTCTCCAATACAGGCTTCAACAGTATGTGAACTGTGAACTTCCAAATATTCAAGCTGGATTTAGAAAAGGCAGAGGAATCAGAGATCAAATTGCCAACATTCACTGGATTATCGATAAAGCAAGAGTGTTCCAGAAAAATATCTATTTCTGCTTTATTGACTATGCCAAAGCCTTTGACTATGTGGATCACAACAAACTGTGGAAAATTCTGAAAGAGATGGAAATACCAGACCACCAGATCTGCCTCCCGAGAAATCTGTATACAGGTCAGGAAGCAAGTTAGAACTGGACATGGAACAACACACTAGTTTCAAATTGGAAAAGGAGTACGTCAGGACTGTATATTGTCACCCTGCTTATTTAACTTCTATGCAGAGTACACCATGAGAAACACTGGGCTGGATGAAGCACAAGCTGGAATCAAGATTCCAGAAATATTGGGAGAAATATCAATAATCTCAGGTATGCAGATGACACCACACTTATGGCAGAAAGTGAAGAACTAAAGAGCCTCTTGATGAAAGTGAAAGTGGAGAGTGAAAAACTTGGCTTAAAACTCAACATTCAGAAAATCAAGATTATGGCATCTGGTCCCATCACTTGATGGCAAATAGATGGGGAAACAGTGGAAACAGTGACAGACTTTATTTTGGGAGGGGGGCTCAAAAATCACTGCAGATGGTGACTGCAGCCATGAAATTAAAAGACGCTTACTCCTTGGAAGAAAATTATGACCAACCTAGAGAACATATTAAAAAGCACAGACATTACTTTACCAACAAAAGTCTGTCTAGTCAAAGCTATGTTTTTTCCAGTAGTCATGTATGGACATGAGAGTTGGACTATAAAGAAAGTTGAGCTTCAAAGAATTGATGCTTTTGAACTGTGGTGTTGGTGAGGACTCTTGAGAGTCCCTTGGACTGCAAGGAGATCCAACCAGTCCATCCTAAAGGAAATCAATCCTGAATATTCATTGGAAGGACTGATGCTGAACTGAAACTCTAATACTTTGGCCACCTGATACAAAGAACTGACTTATTTGAAAAGACCCTGATGCTGGGAGGGATGGAGGGCAGGAGGAGAAGGGGATGACAGAGGATGAGATAGTTGGATGGCATCACCAACTCAATGGACATGAGTTTGAGTAAACTCCGGGAGTTGGTTATGGACAGAGAGGCCTGGCGAGCTGCCATCCAGGGGGTCGCAAAGATTAGGACACGGCTGAGCAACTGAACTGAACTGAACAGCATTCTCAAGTGAACTTACTTATAGGTTATGTGATACTAAGAATTTATTTTTCATTGCAGTAAGAAAAGTCGACTCAGTAACCCTCGGAAAATGCAGTGATGCACAAAAGCCTGTGTAACAGAGCCCAGCACAATCACTGGGATAAGTAAGGTTTGCTCATTGCATTCTCTCATGGTCTTCTGCACAAATTTATGAATCGCTTAAGTGTCTCTAAGTGACTTTGGAATCTTTCACCTCCCTTTGTACAAATTTGGATCACAGGCCCCTTTCATCATCATCCTATTTGTTTAGCTAACTGGTAGCCTTCCTACAAATTTATTTGTCTTAGGTTTTACATTCTCACCAAAGACTTCATGACCTTTTAAGCCCTTCCAGTACAACCCCACAGCACTCTCTATTTGGCAGTGTCCCAGCACTCATCCACCTCTTGACTCCAGACACTGGACTGTTTTCTTGGAGGGCAGTAAATGCTCTCTAGCTCACCAATGTATCCCCTGTTCTTAGTGGGGCCTAGCAAATAGTGTTTCACGAGTGTTGAGAGAACAACCTGCAATGCATCTTGTAGAGAGCACCTTAGACATACTAAACGTCTACAAGGCATTTAACGAAGTTGAAAATTATTTAGCTCCAAGGAGCCTCTTGAGCTACACCCTACTGGCCCAGCTTCAAGACCAAAATAGCCAGAGTCAGAGAGAGAAACATTAATTGCTTCATAAATAGGGGAGCTTACATGTCTACAGCAAGGCCCCAGAGCAACATCCCACTAAGTGCAATAGACAGAAGGCAGGATATGGCAGCAGCTTTTGCTCTTGAGATGGTTGGGGGACAGAATTGACAGATTGGCTGATGGGTTACCAGGGAAACTACTGAGGGGCACGCTCCTCACTGCCCCCTTTGAAAAGCTATCAAAGTGGAGATGTTCTGATCTAAAGGGAAGAACAATTACCAGCTGAGTTCGGGGAAGTATACAGGAAGATCAGCCATGTGAGTGGACAGAAGTGAAGCAGGTGCTGGTTGAGCAGGGGATATACAGAAAGCAAGATAACAGTCATCCTGGATGGCCTGATCATTCACTCCATCCCTACATATCCTGCACCACCCTCATAATCTGGGTCCAGCCCTCTTCTGTGGTATCCCTCAGATCAGATATGTAGGGGAGTCACTACAACCAGATACCACAAATTCAATACAGACAGCAGCAGCCAAAGAGTATCAAAAGTAAGATAACTCATATACTAAGAAAAGTCACTAACCAGGGTGTCGGAAAATTTTGGAGCCAAGCACTTACTGGGTCAGTGGAGAGGGAGTCGGTGCAGCAGTGTCCTGCCCAGTTATAACGAAGGTAAGGCCACTCCTTGTTTTTACAGAGCCACAACCATAAGAAGAAGACGGTCTCAGCTTTAAAACATCCTGGTGGCCTAGCCACGAGTCAGCAGTCACAGTACCTGTCTGCCACACCATGTAACACTGAGTTCCACTAGGGGTGGACCCATTCAGCTCAGTTCAGTTCAGTCGCTCAGCGTGTCCGACTCTTTGTGACCCCATGAATCGCAGCACACCAGGCCTCCCTGTCCATCACCAACTCCCGGAGGTCACTCAGACTCGCTTCCATCGAGTCAGTGATGCCATCCAGCCATCTCATCCTCTGTCGTCCCCTTCTCCTCCTGCCCCAAATCCCTCCCAGCATCACAGTCTTTTCCAATGAGGCAACTCTTTGCATGAGGTGGCCAAAGTACTGGAGTTTCAGCTTTGGGATCATTCCTTCCACAGAAATCCCAGGGTTGATCTCCTTCAGAATGGACTGGTTGGATCTCCTTGCAGTCCAAGGGACTCTCAGGAGTCTTCTCCAACACCATAGTACAAAAGCATCAATTCTTCGGTGCTCAGCCTTCTTCACAGTCCAACTCTCACATCCATACATGACTACTAGAAAAACCAGAGCCTTTAGGTCTTTCCAAAAAAAAAAAGAGTTAATACCACAAGTTGAATTTGTGTGTCCAGAAGCTGATCTGTTCCATTTCACACAGCATAACCACAGGGACTCATGGGCAATCATCAGTCGTACAGTAATATTCACCAGCATGGGCCATTCTGGTGTACTGGCATGTGGGACAGGAAGATAGTGAGAGGTTTTCCCCCCTGCTGTCAGTTGCCTCCACACAGTCACATTAACCAAGTCAATTTTTCATGGAAGTCCAGAGGAGGAAAACCATGCCATCTTGCTATCAGTTCAGTTCAGTCGCTCAGTCATGTCCTACTCTTTGCGACCCCATGAACCACAACACGCCAGGCCTCCCTGTCCATCACCAGTTCCGGAGTTTACCCAAACTCATGTCCATTGAGTCGATGATGCCATCCAATCATCTCATCCTCTGTCATCCCCTTCTCCTCCTGCCTTCAATCTTTCCTAACATCGGGGTCTTTTCAAATGAATCAGCTCTTTGCATCAGGTGGCCAACATATTGGAGTTTCAACTTCAATATCAGTCCTTCCAATGAACACCCAGGACTGATCTCCTTTAGGATGGACTGGTTGGATCTCCTGCAATACAAGGGACTCTCGAGAGTCTTTTCCAACACCACAGTTCAAAAGCATCAATTCTTCAGCACTCAGCTTTCTTTATAGTCCAACTCTCACATCCATACATGACCACTGGAAAAGCCATAGCCTTGACTAGATGGACCTTTGTTGACAAAGTAGTGTCTCTGCTTTTTAATATGCTATCTAGTTTGGTCATAACTTTCTAAATGAATCAGCTCTTTGCATCAGGTGGCCAACATATTGGAGTTTCAACTTCAATATCAGTCCTTCCAATGAACACCCAGGACTGATCTCCTTTAGGATGGACTGGTTGGATCTCCTTGCAATACAAGGGACTCTCGAGAGTCTTTTCCAACACCACAGTTCAAAAGCATCAATTCTTCAGCACTCAGCTTTCTTTATAGTCCAACTCTCACATCCATACATGACCACTGGAAAAGCCATAGCCTTGACTAGATGGACCTTTGTTGACAAAGTAGTGTCTCTGCTTTTTAATATGCTATCTAGTTTGGTCATAACTTTCCTCCCAAGGAGTAAGCATCTTTTAATTTCATCTTGCTATAGACCCAGGAATTAGACTCATTTCACAGTGAGGCCATTGCTGCCACTCATTCTTCAAATAGATTTCCTCTGCTCAGGCTAGGGACGAAATGTAAGACATCTAACTGGCACAATGCGGAGATCATGACTAATAAGCAAAATACAAGCACTAACAGCATCCCAAGATAATACCACACCTGCTGTCTGCAACACAGGTCAGAAAATTCAAGTTTTCATTAATACAGGAATGTGTCTAAAATCATGTTAATAATCTGAACCACAGCTACTCCATTTTGACTTTCTAGAATCCCCCTCCTCAATAGCCAAAGAGATGTACAGTGCATGTTCAGTAGGCCACAAAGCAGGCTACTCTAGTCAGTAGAGTTTAAGTTAAACCATGGGGAAACCAGAATTATTTTTCCATACCGCCACATGTGAAATTTTTTCCACCATTTCTCTTTTTGATTGCAAACCTTCTGATAGACCAAAGCACATGCGCTTTGAAGCCAGGGTAAATGCAGATTTCAGCCCTAGGTGCAGATCGTGTCCCTTTAGGTGAGGCATACTTTGTATTTGTCTAGGTATACACATTGCCGGGAAAGTGATCAGGTTACATGAACAAGTTCAGAGGTATGCTGATTGGGAAACCTTTCAGAGGATGTACATTTTATCAGTTACACCAAATCACTACACAAATATAATACATGTGTTTTTAGCAGTAGACTTAAAGCAAGCAGTGTTACATATCATGAGTATTTGTGCTCTATGACAACTTCACTAGAGAATTCTCCTTTCATCCTGAACATCAGGATAAAAGTATGACTGACACAAGAACTTTCATAAATATAGACTTCAATTAAAGGAACTCAAATTTTATATCCACTAAAACATTTTTTTTTTTCAAAAATTACCTTCCACAAAGCACAGCCAAATTAAGATAAATTTGTTTGCAAAATAGTTGGTCAATTGACCATATAGGCTTCTCCAAACTAGCTATAGTGGAACTCCTTGGAAGGAATCTCAGACTGAATTCCCAAAGCCAGGGAATCCATGTTAAAGGCTTGCCATCAGACCCCACCTCAGTGGATTTCTTTCTTCTAGAGATCCCCAAAATATAGAGATTCCAACTCATGCCAGGAGACAGTCTATCCCATCTGCCTCTTAAGGCTGCTCAGAATGAGAGTCTCCAATTTCTGGAGGGACCAGGCAAAGAGAAAAGAAAAATGTTTCAGTTTTACCCACAGGTGTAGTTTACCAAACTGCTTTAAGTCATAACCAACTTGGGAAGAGTTCCCTTGTTTCTGACAAACACAGATCAAAACCAGTAATATTCCAGACAAAATTATAATCATTTTCACAGTTTACTCAGTAACCAATGCTTTTGTTAACTTTTTATGAAAGTGATAGTATTTTCCAATGTCTAGAGATCTTTTCAAGAAAATTAGAGGTAGCAAGGGAACATTTTATGCAAAGATGAGCTCAATAAAGGACAGAAATGGCATGGACCTAACAGAAGCAGAAGATATTAAGAAGCGGTGGCAAAGATACATAGAAGAACTGTCCAAAAAGATCTTCATGACCCAGATA
>SJXQ01008170.1:0-37680 GCA_006408695.1 Aepyceros melampus
AAGATCATGGCATCTGGCCCCATCACTTCATGGGAAATAGATGGGGAAACAGTAGAAACAGTGTCAGACTTTGTTTTTTTGGGCTCCAAAATCACTGCAGATGGTGACTGCAGCCATGAAATTAAAAGGCGCTTACTCCTTGGAAGAAAAGTTATGACCAACCTAGATAGTATATTCAAAAGCAGAGACATTACTTTGCCGACTAAGGTCCGTCTAGTCAAGGCTATGGTTTTTCCTGTGGTCATGTATGGATGTGAGAGTTGGACTGTGAAGAAGGCTGAGCGCCGAAGAATTGATGCTTTTGAAGTGTGGTGTTGGAGAAGACTCTTGAGAGTCCCTTGGACTGCAAGGAGATCCAACCAGTCCATTCTGAAGGAGATCAACCCTGGGATTTCTTTGGAAGGAATGATGCTGAAACTAAGCTCCAGTAATTTGGGCACCTTATGCGAAGAGTTTTCTCATTGGAAAAGACCCTGATGCTGGGAGGGATTGGGGGCAGGAGGAGAAAGGGACGACCAAGGATGAGATGGCTGGATGGCATCACAGACTCAATGGACGTGAGTCTGAGTGAACTCCGGGAGTTGGTGATGGACAGGGAGGCCTGGCGTGCTGCGATTCATGGGGTCGCAAAGAGTCGGACACGACTGCGTGACTGAACTGAACTGAACTGAACTGAAAGATTTCCCCAGCTCCAGGAGGCAGAAGGACTGCACTCCACACAGTTCTATAATTAATTGTGTATGTAGATAATAACTCCCTCAATTCTGAAACAGGTGTGTGTGTGTGTGTGTGTGTGTGTGTGTATGTGTGTGTTACTCACTTGGTCATGTCCGAATCTTTGTGATCCCAAGGACTGTAGCCCATCAGGCTCTTCTGTCCATGGAATGCTCCAGGCAAGAATACTGGCGTGGAACCATGCTTTACTCAGAACAGGAGCCATGTTTTATTTGGCTTTCAACAATATGATTTATTGAATATTGTTGAATGAGTAAAAATATAAAAATGAGTATTCAGTTACAATTCAGCAACTCTCTGTTAAACACATATCTAACACAAAAAAGACATTGTGTTAGGGCCATGGGAGATACAAGCTAAACAAGATATGAAACTAGTCCTACAAGAACTTACAGGAAGGAGCTTCCTTCTGTAAGAAAGATGGAGGGTAGATCACCAAATTGATTCACCTAGATCCATCAAGTACTTGTCACAGAATTTATGTGCAGAGTATGTAAAGGATTTTATATCAGGCACAGAGAAAAGCACAAACCTTCATCATCATCATCACTGCTATTTTATTGAGAATTTACACTATACTAAATACATTAAAAATTCATTTTATCATATTAGTGAAGTAAAGCAGACAAAGACAAATACCATATGATATTACTTATATATGTAATCTAAAATATGACAGAAATGAACCTATCTATGAAGCAGAAACGACTTACAGACACAGAGTTTGTGTCTGTATGGTTGGCCGAGGAGGAAGGGGGTGAGTCAGGGAAAGATTGAGAGTTTGAGACTGGTAGATTCAAACTATTATGTATAGAACGGATAACCAACAAGGTCCTACTGTATCCCAAAGGGAACTACATTCAATATCCTGTGATAAACCATAGTGGACAAGAATATAAAAAATAATGTACACATATGTATAACCACATCACTTTGCTGTACTGTAGAAACTAACACAGTATTATTAATCAATCACACTTCTGTAAAAAATATTTTTAGTCATCAGAAAACAGCATAATGTAGAGAATATTGTAATCTCCATTTTATATATGACTGAGAGGGAATAAACTACTTGTTTGTCCATACACTGCAAATTACATACTTAGGATTTGAGCATAGATCCTGAATCCCACATTCTTTCTTAATCTTCCCAAGATCAAAGCACTCCATACAAATTACACTTTGTCCTAAAGGTATTTCCTAATGTATTTCTTAGTAGGAAACTCTTTGGCACATCTTTTATCTGAACTACACTCAGTCTTTCAGGTCAACTCTGGACCAAACAGGTTAATTAACAAATTCAGGATGGTGACACCTCAGCACAAATGTCCATAGGGTATAGTCCCTCTTTGAGGGTTTGACCACATTCTGTTTAAATACCCTAACTAGCATTTTGCACATCTGGTGTATTTATTGACTCTCTCAGCATTTTAGCATCAGATCCTAACACAGTAATTATCAGTTCCTACTTCCTCAACCTTATGCATTTTAAAACTGAGAAACTGATGCCATATCCTGAAAAATATACCCTGTAAATATACAAAAGTGACTCCTTTGCTAGAAGTAGCAGGAGTAGTGGCACTATTACACAGATGTGCACATTTGTTTAAACTTTCTGAAAAGCTAAAACACAGTTGCCTTTAAACACAGGCCCCTTGCGAGAGACAAAACTGCCTGAATGTGTGCTGTTTAATATGGAATTGGATTTGCTATGTTATGTACACTTGGTAATATCATTTGAGAGATAAAAGTCATGGGCAAGCAGAGCCATAAGTTGAGGGGTAGGTATAATTGACGTTTGAACTATACAAAAAAAAGTTTAAATATGTGAAATGTGACTTTGGTAAGAATGACAAGGTCAGAGACACGCTAGAGGCAGTATCCTTACTCTTCCGCGCTGGTGGAGGAAGGAAGAAGGGATGGAAGGGCTTACTCTGAAGAGGAGAATCACTCCAGAATACTTAACAGGACCCATTCCTTGCCCTGGGTTTCCTCTACATTCCAGTTTGGGTCTCTTCCCTCTTATCCTGCACATCTACCTTTTTCATTTCTGTGTGCTCTCTCTCTCTCTTGGACACAGAGGACATATTCTAGGAGCAGGAGAAAAACAAGCCTGAACTTTGCAGCACGTAAAGGAGCTCACTATGGAGGAGCTGTTTAATGCAAACGACCAAACCAGCCAGGCTCAGGAAAGCAGAGCAGAATGGAGCCTGAGAGGCCTCCTCTCTCCACCCGCACGTGGCACGCCCATCGGCACTAATAGGGTTTAAGCTATTCATACCGAGGGGTTGCAAACCCCTGGGCAGAGACCGGCAGTATACACCCTAGACATGGAAAATGTATGAGGAAAAAAGATTAACTGACAAAAAGTTAATTAAAACTGCTCCGATTATGAGGTAGAATTTAACAATTACTTTAAAAGATGCAGTGTGACACAATGCAGCGCTGCAGCTGAATTAATCATGAATGAGGAGAGCGATGTTTAATTTTTGTGTGCATGAGAAAAACACTCGACAGATTTGACAATTAGAGCAGGGCAACAGCATTGCATGGCACAAGGCAAGGCGGGTTTTCCCAGCGGTTTTCTGGGAAGAAGCTAAGCAGATGTGCTCAAATATTTACAAATGCACAATATTCTCATGCTCTTCAGCAGCCCGCCCTGCTGATTTCGCAAGAAGTCGCCTGCAATCTATAGCCCGCTACTGGAACTACACATACTGGGTCTCCTCGCTCAAGGAGTGGCTCAGACAGGTCTCCCTGCCTCCAGTCCGTGCATCCAAAGAGCAAAGTGGGCCAGCAGGTGACAAGGGGACAGAGCTCTTTCAAGCACTCAGCTTCCAGGATTCACTTTGCCCCACAAATGTGTGCACGTTGCACACAACCACCATGGGTAAGGCAGGTGCTACCCTGAGATCGCCCCAACCTCCTGGCTGTTGAGTAACTACTCTCAATGAGCATTTCCCAAACCCAGCCCAGCTCTGTAATAGGAGCCTCACCCATAACTGTGAAGTAGCCTTGAAGGAGCACAAAACACCTGCCAGCAAGACCCTAGATGAACGCTTTACTTCTTCAATTCCAGGCTATCAGTCTAGATATTTATAAGTGAGAAGACTTCCAATTTATTAGTACTATTATTACTATTGGTAGGCTTCTTATTACTATGGTCTCTTTTCCTTTCACATTTTTATTGATATAATTCACATACCAAACAATTCACTCATTGACAGTGTGGAGTTTTTAGTATATCCACAGCACTGTACGACCATCGCCATGACCAGTTTTAGACACCCCATATCCGATAGCTGTCATCAGTTCTCCTTTTCCTGACAGTCTGAGTCAAACACTAATCTTTCTGTTTCTATAGGTTCATCTATTCTGGATATTTCATAAATGGAATCATATAATAAGTGATCTTTTATGTCTGGCTTCTTTCACTTAGCATACTGTTTTCAAGGCTCATTGATTGTCTTAGAATGTTTGAGCTGCTATAAATACCACACATTAGGTAGCTTATAAACAATGGACATTTATTTCTTATAGTTCAGGAAGCTAGAAATCTGAGATCAAGGTACCAGCAAGTTATGAGTGAGCACCTTCTTGAGGGTTGCAGACTTCTCACTTATCCTTACCTGCTGGAAGGGGCTAGGGAGCTTTGAGGGATCTCTTTTATAAGAGCACTAATCCCATTCATGAGGCTTCACCCTCATGATCTAATCACCACCTACTCATATCATCACTTTTGGAACTTAGAATTTTAACATATCAGTCTTAAGGGACACAAATATTCATTAAGACCACTGTATTCATGCTGTAGTATGTATCAGTATTTTGTTTATTTTTATGCCTGAGAATTATTCCATTATATGGTTATACCATATTTTGCTTATCCATAGTGACTGTTTCTACATTTTGGTCATTATTAATAATGCTGCTTTGGACATTCATGTACAAGTTTTCATGTGGGCATATGTTTTCATTTCTCTTGGGTATATATCTAGAAGTAGAATTGCCGGGTCAAACAGTGACTCTCTGTTTAGCTTTTGAGGGACTGCCAAATAATTTGCCATAGGAGTTTTGCTATTTTACATTCCCACCAGTAGAATATGAGTTTCTGATTTCCACATCCTCACTAATAATTATTTTATTTTTATTAAAGCCATCCTAGCAAGTGCATGCTATCTCGTAGTGGTTTGGATTTGTGACCAGTGATGCTGAGCATCTTTCCATGTGCTTAGTGGGCATTTTTATATCTTCTTTAGAAAAATGTTCTTCCAGAACCTTTTGCCATTTCATAATTGCTATTTATAATTTGTGTGTGTGTTTTCATTATTGACTTGTGTTTTTTGTGTATTCTAACAAGTCCTTTACAGATATGTAATGTTCAAATACTTCCCCCATCCTTTGGGTTGTGTTTTCACTTTCTTTTTTCTTTTCGGCCATGTTACAAGGCATGAGAGATGAGAGATCTTAGTTCCTGGACCAAGGATCGAACCTGCACCCCTGCATTGGAAGTGTGGAGTCCTAATCACTGGATCACCAGGGAAGTCCCTGTTTTCACTTTCTTGAGACTGTCCTTTGAAACATAAATGAATTTAAATTTGATGAAGTCCAATTTATCTATTTTTAGTTCTATTCCTTGTGTTTTTGATGTCATATCCAAGAAACTGTTGCCAAATTCAAAGATTTACTCTTATATTTTCTTCTAAGAGTTTTTTCATCTCCTCTTGCGTGCTTATCAAGACTCTTTAGTTCCTCTGTGTTTTCTGCCATAAGAGTGGCGTCATCTGCGTATCTAGAGTTTTACAGTTTTAGTGCTTACATTAGTTCTTTAATCATTTTGAGTTATTTTTAAAATATGCTGTGAAGTAGGGGATTAACTTGTTGAAAGATCATGAACATTGAAAAAATAACCTCTAATATCTCCTCTAATTCAAGTCTTCATCACTTCATACCAGTCTTTTTTTAATTTTTTTGAGGGGAATATTGGAAGGGGGTCACAGAAGGACTCTAAGTGGTACTGTAGTAACCAATATGTGCCCACCTCACTTTAACCTGCTAAAATGTCACATTCCACCTACCACATTCTTTCCACGTGTCCCATAACTCTCCAAAACACAAGCTCTAGAGCCACAGATGGGTTTATTTTGAGCTGTAGCAGTTATTAGTCATGTCAATTAGAGTGTTATTCCACCTTTCTAGCTTTCCTATCCCTCTTTACTAAGTGAAGGTACTGATGTTGAAATGAACATTGTTGGTGTTCTGCACAGATTCCCTTGGGCTTCTTTCATGGGTAGGGTAGCCATCCTCCAGCTCTTACGTCTTGGCTTGAAATAGTCTGCATCAGAAATTCTCTTCAGAAGGCAGCCCTTGAGCCACTGGAACATTTTGCCTACCTAGACAGATAGCTGGAAGTGCCTTGGCGTCTACATAAGCCTGAGGGTAATCCTTACACTAAGAGTATGAAAGCCTTTGCCTTAAAGGTGGCAACCCGCAAGCTGTCATTTGCCCTCCAGAATTCCCCTGAGGGAGCAGGCTCAGGCTGTAAGTTCCCTTCAAGTTGCCACCTGTGTAGTTTCTTATCTCCTCTCGTCCTGCTTCCATCACTCCCTCACTGTCGTCTCATGAAGTGAGCAGTCTTTTAATGAAATGTTTGAATGTCATCTCAAGATCTGCTCTGGGAAACCTGGCACAAGACAAATATCTACCTCCTACAACTACTGTTTGAATAAATGAGACTTTATATTCTCCATGCAAAAGAATGAAGTCAGACCCTCACTTCATTCCATATACAAACAATTCAAAATGAATTAAAGACCAAACATAGACCTAAAACTATAAATTCCTAGAAAAAAACATGAAACTACCATGTAGAACAATATTTAGAAAATAGAAGGCACTCAATAAATGTCAAGGTCATTGTATAAATGGCTACTTACCACACCATGCTAGCAAAGTAATGCTCAAAACCCTCCAAGCTAGTCTTCAACAGTATGAGAACTGAGAACTTCCAGGTATTCAAGCTGGATTTAGAAAAGGGAAAGGAACCAGAGATCAAATTGCCAATATCTCTTGGATCATAGAAAAAGCAAGAGAGTTTCAGAAAACATCTACTTCTGCTTTATTGACTTTGCTAAAGCCTTTGACCGTGTGGATCACAACAAATTGTGGAAAATTCTTAAAGAGATGGGAATACCAAACCACCTTACCTTACCTCCTGTATGTAGGTCAAGAAGCAACAATGAGAACCAGGCATGGAACAATGAACTGGCTTATGACTGGGAGAGGAGTACGTCAGACTGTATATTGTCATACTGCTTATCTAACTTATATGCAGAGTACATCATGCAAAATGCCAGACTGGATGAAGCAAAAGCTGGAATCAAAATTACCAGGAAAAATGTCAACAACCTCAGATATGCAGATGACACCACCCTTGTGGCAGAAAGCAAAAAGGAACTAAAGAGCCTTTTGATTAAGGTATAAGAGGAGAGTGAAATAGCTGGTCTAAAACTTGGCGTTCAAAAAATGAAGATCATGACATCCAGTCCCATCACTTCATGGCAAATAGTTGGGGAAACAACGGAAACAATGACAGACATTTTCTTGGGCTCCAAAATCATTGCAGACAGTGACTGCAGCAACGAAATTAAAAGATCCTTGCTCCTTGGAAGAAAAGTTATGACCAATCTAGACAGTATATTAAAAAGTATAGATATTACTTTACCAACAAAGGTCCGTCTAGTCAAAGCTATGGTTTTTCCAGTGGTCATGCATAGATGTGAGAGTTGGACTGTAAAGAAAGCTGAGTGCTGAAGAATTGCTTTTGAGCTGTGGTGTTGAGAAGACTCCTGAGAGTTCCTTGAACAGCAAGGAATTACCAGTCCATCCTAAAGGAAATCAGTCTTGAATATTCATTGGAAGGATTGACACTGAAGCTGAAGCTACAATACTTTGGCCACCGGATGCTAAGAGCCAACTCATTGGAAGAGTCTCTGATGCTGGGAAAGATTGAAGGCATGAGGAGAAGGGGACGACAGAGGACAAGATAGTTGGATGGCATCACCGACTTGATGGACATGAGTTTGAGCAACTCCAGGAGAGGCTAATGGACAGGGAAGCCTGGCCTATTGCAGTCCTTGGGATCGCAAAGAGTCAGACACAACTCAGCAACTGAACAACAATCACACCAAACTTCTAGGCTTGACTACCAGGCATACAACAGTCAATCTATGAGTGTTTTGTATTGAATTAAAAAAAAATTTTTTTTTAATTGTTTCCATGCATGCTTGCCTGTTTTAACAGGTCTTTTGTGAAAAGTTTGGAATTTAAGACTCATTCAGCTTCTTATAGTGTAATTCTAAAATGACCCAGTTTGAGTCAGTGGTTCTGATCATCCACTAAACAAACAAATCTGAACTTGTGGTAATCAATTCATGTGCCTTTTTATGGCCAGATATTATCAAAATGTATCTCAGAGGAGGAGAATATATAACATCTCTGAATAACTGTAACCCTTAGTTCAGACCAAATGGCCCATGCCCTAAAATGAAAATTTTCATTGAATGGAAATATATTTGGCTCTTATTTGTTGTTGCTTTATTGTCAACAAGGTAATGAAAAAGAAGATTTAATTCTATTAATTATAGTTAGTAAAGCACAACAATTGTTTGTGTGTCATGCACAGTCTATGGGTTTCTCAAGGTCAAAAATAAATCTATTCTCTTCTTCAAATTCCCTTTCATAAATTCTATATGGAAAGGGTTTCTTTAGTTTGTTTGTTTACTTGTTTTGCATTCACTATGATAAGAACAAGTGCTGTTGCAAAGGATTTGATGTACTTTCATACTGTGCTATGACAAATATTCAACACAAAGCAGCCTGCATTGCATTGAAAATGCATCAGTAATAGCTAACTAGTTATAATGTCTATATCAACAATTGTTTAATAAAGATATACATAGGATTTATTAGAAATAATGTGCAATTGTCTAGTGACATGAGTATTAAATTACAAAGAGCTTCATGCATTGCATGATTTTATCATCACAGTAGATATTCAGGCTGTTTATTATTTATCCCATTTTAACCTAAACTTAACTTAAAATGTTAAGGTTCAGATAGTTAAGTGACTGTTGTGTTAGAGATGAACACTCCTCCAAATATTTGGGCTTCACTTTCCATAGTGTGTAGTCCTTGCTAAAAACAATGGTTTTCCAGTCAAAGACCACATTTCTCAGGCTTCTATGCCTTCCATTATTGAAAAGAGTCTAGGTTCTGACAATAAACTGTGGCTAGAAATGACAACTGTCACTTCCAGGCAAGGATTTTTAAGAAGTCTATATTCTTTATTATCTTTCTCCCTATCTGGCATCTGAATAGTCTGAGACTCTCTTGGATACATAGATTACAAGGTAGGGAGAAACCTTGAAACCTAAATCCTTGTATCTCTGCAGAAAGGAAATCCACCTAGCAGGATGCTCTACACTGAACTGACCTCAAAACTCATGCTTCTAATTCTTGGGTAAATCTATAATGGTTCTCCAGCATCACCGCATTTAAGTTACAGTGGACATTGTTACACATGCAGATTCTGACTCTAACCAAGAGAGCACATTTCACATAGGTCAGTTAGAATTTGTGCCTTGGGTACTTCTGTAACTTCATCATGTTGCAGAAATAAGTTAAGGTGGACACAGCTCTTCTCATCACCATCCCCACCTCATTCCCATTAGACTGGAAAAATGACTTGCTGCTCTTCTAAAGAGTAACTTTTAACTATTTTAAAAGTTTTATTTTTCTTATGAATATGAAATTATTATGTGGGAAACAGAAACTAGGAGAAAAAATTGCCTGTATCCATATTTCAGGCTCCCAAATATAGACAAGTTTGGAGCATCTCATGGCTGACTTGCATTGTATGTCTAGGCTACTGTGGACTGCATTCTGAAAAAGAGAGGTAGTTACAGTGGAAATATAGATACTGTTTCAAAGAGCATATATAGGTAGGGAAACCAAAACATGCCACAACTCTACTTTTACTCCCAATTAATCACAGAAATAATATAAGGCAGAGAGATTCATTTTCCAGGACTTAAGCTCACATTATTCTTAAAATACTAGTCCAAAGTTGAAATAAATTTAGCACCATTATGGAATTAATTAATACCTAATGATGAGAAACCTATATGCAGGTCAGGAAGCAGCAGTTAGAACTGGACATGGAACAACAGACTGGTTCCAAATAGGAAAAGGAGTATGTCAAGGCTGTATATTGTCACCCTGCTTATTTAACTTCTATGCAGAGTACATCATGAGAAACGCTGGGCTGCAAGAAGCACAAGCTGGAATCAAGATTGCCAGGAGAAATATCAATAACCTCATATATGCAGATGACACCACCCTTATGGCAGAAAGTGAAGAGGAACTAAAGAGACTCTTGATGAAAGTGAAAGAGGAGAATGAAAAAGTTGGCTTAAAGCTCAACATTCAGAAAACGAAGATCATGGCATCTGGTCCCATCACTTCATGGGAAATAGACAGGGAAACAGTGGAAACAGTGTCAGACTTTTTATTTTTGGGGGCTCCAAAATCACTGCAGATGGTGACCGCAGCCATGAAATTAAAAGACGCTTATTCCTTGAAGAAATGGCAACCCACTCCAGTAGTCTTGCTTGGAGAATCTCATGGACTGAGGAGCCTGGTGGGCTGCAGTCCATGGGGTCACAAAGAGTCGGACACGACTGAGTGACTTTACTTACTTATTTACTTACTATTCCTTGAAGAAAAGTTATGACCAACCTAGATAGCATATTGAAAAGCAGAGACATTACTTTGTCAACAAAGGTCCATCTAGTCAAGGCTATGGTTTATCCAGTGGTCATGTATGGATGTGAGAGTTGCTGCCAAGAACTGATGTTTTTGAACTGTGGTGTTGGAGAAGACTCCTGAGAGTCCCTTGGACTGCAAGGAGATCCAACCAGTCCATTCTAAAGGAGATCAGCCCTGGGTGTTCTTTGGAAGGAATGATGCTAAAGCTGAAGCTCTAGTACTTTGGCCACCTCATGAGAAGAGTTGACTCATTGGAAAAGAATCTGATGTTGGGGGGGATTGGGGGCAGGAGGAGAAGGGGACGACCGAGGATGAGATGGCTGGATGGCATCACTGAATCTATGGACATGAGTTTGAGTGAACTCTGGGAGTTGGTGATGGACAGGGTGACCTGGCGTGCTGCGATTCATGGGGTAGCAAAAAGTCAGACATGACTGAGCGACTAAACTGAACTGAACTGATCTATATTCACTCTTTCTGGCTCAGGGAAATATCAAGAATACTGATATATTCAATAATTCCGATTAGAACTTCAGAGAAATATCCAGAATTGGGAAGGGGTTGGTGTGATGTCAGAGACATGAGTGTACTGACAAATGTTGCAGAGGAATTCCAAAATTTCAAAGGCTTAAAGGGAAAATCTTCAAACTGCTTCTGTCTCTGCCAAAGAACACATGGAAATCTGGAAGGATATGCTGAAAATATTGGTAATCATTAGAAGAGCCAGATCAATTTGTCTGTGGCACTGATTAGAAAAGAAGCTCGGCTTCAGGTTGTTGTCAAGATTCCCCAACCTAACAATTGTCAAAAATCAGTGGCATGCTCAAGGCATTTCCAGGATGTTTTTCACCATTTCATCAAGTGGTTGAAACCCTACATTTTTTTTCTAGACTGTATTTTAACACTGGTGAAACTTTATTGACAAATCATGTTCCTAATTTACTTTAGGACCACATATATGATTTTCAGTTTATGTTTTCAGTTCTTACATTCTGAATCTAACTAGTACAGACAAATGAGTTTTTTTCCTTTTTACTGAATTTGTTCACTCTTAGACATAAGATCAAGTAGCATGTCCTCACCATCATCAAGCTTACACTGTTCTTCTCAGTATTTCCTTTGGTTTCATTTTCATTGGTCCAGAAGCACTATGCGCATTTCTGAGTGTGTGCGTACAAATACATGCATGTGTGAGTGTGCTGTTTGAGAATGTGTATGAGGGTGTGTGTATGACTGGGATGTGTGACTATGTGTGTAAGTCTGTGTGTTTGTGTGTTCTTAAAGAGAATCACGTAAAATAAATCAGTGTAAAACCAGTTAGATATCAAGGCAAATATTTTAATATTGGATGTCAAATTTATATAAAACCAAAAAAGGACCAATTACTTTTATGGATACAATTTATTTTTTTAGAAGTGGTTTAAAGTAATTTTTGGTCTGATATTAGTTATAAACTAACAAGGTAACTTAACCATTAATTACTTAGTAACAATTTTACATTAGTACTACTTTTTTTTACCTTTGTTACTATGGCAAATACTCTTACATGAAATTATGTCTTAGAGTTGATCTGTGGAGCCAGGAAACACATTTCTTCTTTTGTCAGCATTTACAAATCTTTTCCTGTTTTCATGGTCATTATCATCGCAATGAGTGTTATGTTGCAGCAAAAGACTGAAATGTTCTAAAAAACTTAGCTGTTCTCACATTTGATTTATTCTTTTTTGTTATGATATTTAAAATTTTAAAAAGCAACAGGTTGTTTTAGTAGTGTTGGATAACAAATTTCTTGAAGATTTCCAGAAAACAAAAGCTCTATCAAAATGAGAAAAAATAACTAAGCAAAACTCCAAAACACTTTACTTCAAGCACTAGCTCGAGCTGGCTTAGCAGTGTCTACAAAGTGCCAAACAAACCTGGTAGAGAGGGAAAAATATCATTAACTTGCCTGGTTGCTTTGGCTATGTGTAGCATTTCACTTTTTCAATTAAATGCCTAGAATTAGAGTGAAAAATATATATTGTAGGTTGAAGAGCTAAAGAGCTTGCTTTCTTAAATCAGGTAGATTTTTTTAAAAATATAATTTAAAGAATTAGACTTTTCAAAAAATGTGGTTAAAGTGGAATTAGTAGAGCAAACAATGCCATTTTCCTTTACATCAGATACTTCCCTGATATACTGAGATATTACTTTTCTCTTTGAAACATGCTTATTTAATAATAAGATTTGTCCTTTTTTCTTAAGCATGTGTTCTCTTTCCAAAGTGAAATGTCTCTGTATATCAAAAGAAAAAATAAAATAAAACAAAATTTGATCAATGTTGAAAAAAATAATCACTTAAGGCTATGGTTTTTCCTGTGGTCATGTATGGATGTGAGAGTTGGACTGTGAAGAAGGCTGAGTGCTGAAGAATTGATGCTTTTGAACTGTGGTGTTGGAGAAGACTCTTGAGAGTCCCTTGGACTGCAAGGAGATCCAACCAGTACATTCTGAAGGAAATCAGCCCTGGGATTTCTTTGGAAGGAATGATGCTAAAGCTGAAGCTCCAGTACTTTGGCCACCTCATGCAAAGAGTTGACTCATTGGAAAAGACTCTGATGCTGGGAGGGATTGGGGGCAGGAGAAGGGGACGACAGAGGATGAGATGGCTGGATGGCATCACTGACTCGATGGACATGAGTTTGAGTGAACTCCGGGAGTTGGTGATGGACAGGGAGGCCTGGCATGCTGCAATTCATGGGGTCGCAAAGAGTCGGACACTACTGAGCGACTGAACTGAACTGAACTGAACTTCCACAAACTAGTAGTCTTTTTCAATATTGACTTTAGAATATGCAAAAAGAGAAGAAGTTTTGAGTTATACTTGGCTTTATATTATGATACTACCATTTTACTAAATATGTAAATCATGCCTGATTTTGATAATAACATTTCAAATTAAAAAATAAATAAAGTGTATGATCAGTTCAGTTCAGTTCAGTCACTCAGTCGTGTCTGACTCTTTGCGACCCCATGAATCACAGCACGCCAGGCCTCCCTGTCCATCACCAACTCCTGGAGTTCATTCAGACTCACGTCCATCGAGTCAGTGATGCCATCCAGCCATCTCATCCTCTGTTGTCCCCTTCTCCTCCTGCCCACATCTCTCCCAGCGTCAGAGTCTTTTGCAATGAGTCAACTCTTCACGTGAGGTGGCCACAGTACTGGAGTTTCAGCTTCAGCATCATTCCTTCCAAAGAAATCCCAGGGCTGATTTCCTTCAGAATGGACTGGTTGGATCTCCTTGCAGTCCAAGGGACTCTCAAGAGTCTTCTCCAATACCACAATTCAAAAGCATCATTCTTCAGTGCTCAGCCTTCTTCACAGTCCAACTCTCACATCCATACATGATTGCTGGAAAAACCATAGCCTTGACTAGACGGACTTTTGTTGGCAAAGTAATGTCTTTGCTTTTGAGCACATTGCAAATAACCAAAATGACCCATTTAAAAGATTTAAACGTATTGGAAATTAGAAAATTAAAGGCTTGATACTATGTTTGATATTTTTGAAATGCATTTTATACTCAATTATTACCATTTTAATTATTATTAAAGTACAATATAGATGTCTGTATTGGTGGCTTCAGTTAAGTAGGTGATAATTTTACTTACTGTATAAAAAATATGCCTTAAATTAAGGCAATGGAACAGAGCTATTATTTTTGCTTTATGTGATAGGACAGGTGTATTAATGCTTATTTTCCCTTAATAAGCACTAATCATTAATAAAGAAATAATATCTACTCAAAAATTACAATTCAACATTCCTTCTTGAATTCACATTGAATGCTTCTAAAGATTCATGAATCAAGCAACATAATGTGATTATTTGCCATTTTTAGAATTTTAGTTCAACCCCTGGACAGATCATTTTCAATTCACCATCTTTTGTTTGTGTTGCAACATTCTGCATCTCTTGACACTTCTGCAGAATACCTGTTACAATGTTTGTCTCTTCACCTCTTCCATACCCTAGTGTTCACACCTCCAGGAATTATCATGTTACAAGTAAACAAATATGTTCTATCTACCAGTTTGCAAAAGTGGGCAAAACAAGTTTTTTTTACCACTACTCAACATACACTGCAAATACATCTCATGCATGCTTATTAAGTTTTAATTGAACATTAGATCTGAGGCTAAATTACTATTGAATGATACCACCTCTGTTAATTCTTTCATACTTTGTTTGGCAAACAAATCTGTAATTGCTTTTTGTATATGAACAGTATTGGTGGATCACAAAAAGATCTAGACTTTATCTGCTCAGAAAAAAGAAGAAAATAAGAAGAATATAAAATGTTTTTCATTTGATTTTAAGAAAACCAAGTGTACTTAGCTGCTCAATAGTGTCTGACTCTTTGTGACCCCATGGACTGTAGTCCACCAGGCTCTTCTGTCCATGGGGATTCTCCAGACAAGAATACTAGAGTGAGTTGCCATGCCCTCCTCCAGAGGATCTTCCGAACCCAGGGATCAAACTCAGGTCTCCTGCATTGCAGGTGGATTCTTTACTGACTGAACCAAATATATTCTCAAAAAATGTCATCTTTTGAAATATGATGTTATATTTCTTTATAAAAAGTTGAGAAATCTCCCCTGGAATTGCATTCCAGCCATACAATAACCAGATATGGTTTTCTCCCTATGCTGGAATCTGATTCAAGAGACCTGATGAGGCTGTCCATTGCTAATTTCCAATTTAGTTTATAGTACCTATATTTTCAGAGAAAAGTAAATGATTCATAGGAACACTATTCTGGCAGTGAGTACAAATGGAACAACTGCTGGAAGGAATTTTGGGGGTTAAATAGAGTAGTGAGTCAAGTTGGAACACATTTATTAGTCTAAAAACATACAGCCCTTCTGTACATACATACATATGTATATACATACACATACATATATACATATATATGTATGTACATATATACATATACACAAACACACACACATACATATACATATGTGTATATGTATGTGTGTGTATATATATACACATACACAAACACACAAACACAAAATCTGCCAGTGATCACTTAGATTGTTTCCATGTCTTGGCTATTGTAAAATAGTACTTCTATAAGCAGTGGGGTACATGTATTTTCTTCAGATTAGAGTTTTCTCTGGATCAATACCCAAAAGAGGATTGTTGGATCATAAGGTAAAAGAATAAAATAATATCATTTGGAGCAAAATGCCTGGACCTAGAGGACTTTTCTGGTGGTGCTACCCAGCTCCAGTACTCTTGCCTGGAAAATCCCATGGGCGGAGGAGCCTGGTGGGCTGCAGTCCATGGGGTTGTTAAGAGTCAGCCACATCTGAGCGACTTCACTTTCACTTTTCACTTTCATGCATTGGAGAAGGAAATGGCAACCCACTCCAGTGTTCTTTCCTGGAGAATCCCAGGGACGGGGGAGCCTGGTGGGCTTCCATCTCTGGGGTCTTACAGAGTCAGACACGACTGCAGCAACTTAGCAGCAGAAGCAGCAGCAGTGGTTAAAAACCCAACTGCTCATGCAGGAGATGTAAGAGACACTCATTCGATTCCTGTGTTGGGAAGATCCCTTGCAGGAGGCCATGGCAACCCACTCCAGCATTTTTGACTAGAGAATCCCATGGACGGAGGCACCTGACCATATACCATCCATAGGGTTGCAAAGAGTCAGACCCAACTGAAGTGATTTAGCACTGATGTACCTAGAGATCATCATACTAAATGAAGTTAAGTCAGACAGAGAAAGACAAATATCACACAATATCTATTATATGTGAAACCTTAAAAAAATGATGCAAAGGATCTTATTTATAGAACAGAGACAGACTCACAGACATAGAAAAAAAATTATGGTTACCAAAGGGAAAAGTTGGGTGAGAAAAGAGATAAATTAGGAATTTGGGATTAGTAGATACAAACAACTATATTCAAGGGCTTCCCTGGTGGCTCAGAGGTTAAAGCGTCTGCCTCCAATGCGGGAGACCCGGGTTCAATCCCTGGGTCGGGAAGATCCCCTGGAGAAGGAAATGGCAATCCACTCCAGTATTCTTGCCTGGAGAATCCCATGGACGGAGAAGCCTAGTAGGTTACAGTCCATGGGGTCGCAAAGAGTCGGACACGACTGAGCGACTTCACCACATATTCAAAATAGATAAACAACAAGGGCCTATGTATAGCACAGGACACTGTATTCAACATCTTGTAATAAACTATAATGGAAAAGAATCAGAAAAAAAATAGACACACCATACACACACACACACACACACACACACACACACACACATGCATATATAACTGAATCACTTGCTGTACACCAAAAACTAACACAATTTTGTAAATCAACTATTCTTCAATTAAAGTACAATCCTAAAAATATGTTTTCAGGTTTACTTAGAATTATTTCCACAGAGCCATAATCATGAGGTGTGGTACCTGCAGTAAGCAATTTCATATTATACTTCAACTGCTAAAGGCAATGAGGAGGAGGCAGAAAATTGTATGAATGGAAAACTTTGTCATATAATGTCAATGAATGTCAGAAATTACACTCCTGCCTCCTAGGCTGACTAAAATTTTTAATCATTTTGTTAAGCAAGGAAAAGTACAAATAGACACATTTTCTGTGTTTTATTCATGCACTACATGTGAATAGTTACCATTTTATTGAATGACATGTGGCAGGTATCATTCTAGGACTAATTTACTTTGTATTATATAAATTAGGCTTCCCTGGTGGCTCAGAGGCTAAAGTGTCTACCTGGAATGCAGGAGAGCTGGGTTCAATCCCTAGGTCGGGAAGATCCCCTGGAGAAGGAAATGGCAACCCACTCTAGTACTTTTGCCTGGAGAATCCCATGGAGGGAGGAGCCTGGTAGGCTACAGTCCATGGGGTCACAAAGAGTAGGACATGACTGAGCAACTTCACTCACTCATATTTACATGTAGTAGATTATACTTGCCAAATATAAATATATGTGTGTGTGCATATATATATGTATGTGAAAGATAATGGGGAAAAGGCATTTAGAATAGTTTTAAGTTTAAAATAGAAAGTGTTTAACTAACAAGGACCTGTTGTATAGCACAGAGGACTCTGCTCAATATTATGGGGCAACCTGGATGGGAGGGGAGTTTGGGGGAGAAATATGTATATGTTTGGCTGAGTCCCTTTGCTGTCCACCTGAAACTTCACAACATTGTAAATTGGCTATACTTAAATACATAATAAATGTTTTTAAAAATAAGATAAAATAGGAAGTGTTCAGAAAGGTTATACCATATAAAAGTTTCTATTTGAGGATAGATGCATTTTTCCCTAAAATAAATAGAGGATCAGAGTTAAATTTTTAAATTATCTTAATTTTCTCTCAGGGGTATAAAAACTTCCAAAAAAAGTCTGAAAATTTGAAGTCATGGTGTTGTTCTTTTTCTGATGCTATGTATATATCCTTATAAATTAATGGGAATGTGATTATGCATCAATCATTAAAATTTGGCAGGAATTAAAATGTATTAAGGCTATTTTGTATTATTAGATGTGGTATGCAATAAGTATTCCATCTTCTTAAAAACCTGAAGGACAGTTCTGCAAGCATTTGCCTTCAAGAAAAGGTGTTAAGTGGTCTTATGAACTAACTGTTTTCTTGAACACTGTTTAGAAAGACTTCAGGTTCTACTGAAAGACTGTTCTCTTTCTATATCTAGTTGAATGTTGGTGTGATGGTCTTCCTAGGCAGCTAACATTTCAAGTCTATCAGCTAAAAAAAGAATTAACAGAAGAGAGGGTTTCCATGTCAGCTGGTGTTTTGCCAGCTTAAAATCATAATTCCTATCTTGAATAAAATTACCTACCATGAAGAATAAATTGTTTCCCATAGGTAGCTAAGTGTCCTTGAAAAAAATCTTCTTAGTATTTAAAAAATCTTGCTAATTGACATAGTGTTTTATATACACTGTTCACTCACTAGGTCCCTATAAGAATAAATTTCCCATGAGTACTAGCAATGGGCAACACATAGTCTACCCACCATGGAACACCCAATTCCCTTTAAACTCCCAGCATCCTTCCCCATAGTCAAGCCACAGAAGGCTCCCAGCCAATTAAAACATGCTTCAAGTATGTGGTTAAGCATGACCAGAGCCTCCCAACCGCAACAGAGGAACCTGTAAAGCTGAGTGTAGTAGGAGGAAAGATAATTACCATCAATATGCTCCCACATGGGAAACGGATAAACTTATCATTCCTCTCAATGGTACGTTTGATGTAATATATTCATTTTTGTGCTTATTCTTATGTTTCAGGATGTTGTCTAGGAAAAGGTGTCTAGACAGAATGGAAAGAGTCTTTTCAGCATGCCTCTTAATGATTGTAAAATGAGTGACAAAATAAGAGATCTGGTCATTCTATGGTGGAAACTTCCAGAAGGACTGTTTTATGTAGAAGGGTATTTTGAAATTTTCTAAAATAGATCATGACACAGAGAACATTCCTATAAAATCTGAGTCTCCCAAAATCTTTTGGCGAGTTCACTCTTGCTATGTAGGATACTCTGAGAACTATACTGGACAAAAACAAAACAACAACAAAAAAATCAATTTTGATTTTAGAGAAATTAGATGCTTACTAGCTATTCAAAACTTAAGAATATGACCACTGGGCACTATGAGGATTAATCAGAACTGTGAATCCCTCTATGGCCATACCATCCTGAACGTGCCCAATTTTATCTGATCTCTGAAGCCAGGCACGGTTGGGCTTAGTTAGTACTTGGATGGGAGAAATGGGAATCCACTGACCAGAGATACAATATTGTGCTTTTCATGAACTATTCATTGTACGTTTCTGGGTAACATGGGACTGTAGTTACAAATAATAATGATAACCAACATCAACTGAAGATTTAGTAGGCATTATATTCAATATGTCATATAGGTTATGTAATTTAATCATCCTTACAAACTTTGGGAACATGTTAGGTCATGAGAAAGCAATCTATATAAAGATATAATCTGTGATAATTATATATCTATATGCATTCAGCATCTACTAAATGCCAGGCGTTAACATTTATTACCTAGTGTAATCTTTATTTACTCGTTAGAAGAGTACCATTTTCACCACGGTTATGTTTGAGGAGAAAAGGCTAAGAGACTTTAATTAATTTGCCCAAAGTCACACTGAAGATCTAGTATTAAGAACTCATGTTCCACTACCAAAACTGTGTTCTTTCCAAATACAAAAGACATTAATTTTCTGTTTTCACAAGGAATTTTTTTAGGGGCTCAATGTGTCTGAAGTGCTTTAAATCTTGGTGATAGACTCAGGCATTAAATTCGTCTTCTTGAATTTGAAAATTCATTTTCATTATATGGCTTTTATTACATAGTTTATAATTCAAACCTCTAACTATTACTTAAAATTGTTTACAGATTATGTTAAGAACTCAGCTCAAATAAACTAAATATTGAATGTTCTAATTTGTCCCAACTAGCAAATATAGATTCTTTTAAAGCAGGTTGTTGCTGTTGTCCAGTCACCCAGTGATGTCTGATTCTTTGTGACCCCATGGATTGCAGCATGCCAGACCTCCCTGTCCCACACTATCTCCTTAAATTTGCCCAAGGTCATGTCCATTGCATCAGCGATGCCATCCAGCCATCTCATCCTCTGACACTCTCTTCTCTTTCTGCTCTTCTGCCTTCCTTCCCCAGCATCAAGGGACTTTTCCAATAAGTCAGCTGTTTACATCAGATGACCGGAGTTTCAGCTTCAGCATCAGTCCTTCCAGTAGGTATTCATGGTTAATTTCCCTTAAAATTGACTGGTTTGATCACCCTGATGTCCAAGGAATTCTCAGGAGTCTTCTCCAGCACCATAGTTCAAAGGCATCAATTTTCCAGCATTCCATCTTCTTTACAGTCCAGCTCTTACAACTGTATGTGACCACTGGGAAGACCATAGCCTTGACTATACGGACCTTTGTCAGCAGAGTAATGTCTCTGCTTTTCAACACACTGTCTAGGCTTGTCACACCTTTCCTGCCAAGAAGCAAATGTCTTCTAATTTCATGGCTTACAGTAACCACCTGCAATGATTTTAGAGCCCAAGAAGAGGAAATCTGTCACTACTTTCACCTTTTCTCCCCTCTATTTGCCAGGAAGTAGTGAGACCAGATGCCATGATTTTCATTTATTTTAATATTTAGTTTTAACCTGGCTCTTTCACTCTCCTCCTTCACCCTCATCAAGCGGCTCTTAGTTTCTCTTTGCTTTCTGCCATTAGAGTGGTCTTGTCCACATATCTGAGATTGTTGGTTTTTCTCCCACCTATCTTGATTCTAACTTGTGACTATCCAGCCTGGCATTTCTCATGGTGTGCTCAGCATATAGATTAAACAAACAGGCTGACAGCACACAGCCCTGCTGTACTCCTTTCTCAATCTTGAACCAATCAGTTGCTACATAGTGTTCTAACTTTTGCTTCTTAACCTGTATGCAGGTTTCTCAGGAGACATGAAAGAGGATGAGATGCTTAGACAGCATCACCGACTCAATGGACATGAATCTGACCAAACTTTGGGAGACAGTGAAGGACAGGGAAGCCTGGCATGCTGCAGTTCTTGAGGTCATGAAGAGTCAGACATGACTTAGTGACTGAACAACAATAATTTTACACATCAATAAACTGAAATAGGAAGAAAAGAAGCCCAAAGTTAACAAAATGCAGGAAATAATAAGGATCAGAAAAGACATACAGAAAATAAAAATAATAGAAAAAGTTTTAAAATTGAGTTGAAGTTTTAAAAAAATTAACAAAATTGACAATCCCTTAGTTAGATTAAAAAAAAAAAAAACAACACAGACTCAAACAAAAAAGTTAGAGCAGTTACAAAATATTTATAGCAGCCCACAGACTGGGCCAAATTTGATTTGTAGTTGTTTTACTCAGCTAGCAAAATGTTTAAAAATATTGAGTCAATATTTTAAAAATCAAGATATTTCACATAAAAACCTGGATTTGAAATCCTTTTTAAACATTCAGAAGGCTCTAGCAATACTGTACCCATATATTCACAGATCAGTACATGGCAGAAGCAAGGTAGCATTCATCCCTCTTAGATTGCCTGTGTTCTCTTTGCCATGGCTTGCAATGCTTCCTGATACCACTGCCATCCTGAGGTTTTAGGTTGCCTTTGAAAAATCATGTTTATCCTATTGTCTCTAGTACCATGTTACCACCAAAAGTTATAAATAAGAAATGGATTTTGAGGACTGTTTCTATGAGCCTGGAAAGCATATTTCTTTGTGAAAATGAAAAACATGCCCACACTTTTAATATAAAACACCTAGTACCCTTCTCTAACTTATTTGTTTGAGTCTGTGTTCTTTTTTAATAATCTAGCTAAAAGATTGTCAATTTTGTTAATTTTTTAAAAGTTTAACTCAATTTTAAAACTTTTTGTATTGCTTTTCTTTTCTCTATGTCTTTTCTGATCCTTATTATTTTCTCATTCTGTTACCTTTGGGCTTATTTTCTTCCTATTTCAGTACTTAATGTGTGAAATTGTTGTTCAGTTGCTAAGTCGTTATTATTTCACAACCCCATGAACTGCAGCACACCAGACTTTCCTGTCCTTCATATCTCCCAGAGTTTGGTCAAATTCATGTCCACTGAGTTGGTGATGCTATCTAAGCATCTCATCCTCTGCTTCCCCCTTCTTTCCTTGCCTTCAATCTTTTCCAGCATCAGAGTCTTTTCCAGAGAGTTGGTTCCTCAAATCAAGTGGCCGAAGTATTGGAGCTTCAGCTTTAGCATCAGTCCCTCCAATGAATATTCAGGGTTGATTTCCTTTAGGATTGACAGGTTTGATCACAGCAAACTGTGGGAAATCCTTAAAGAGAAGGGAATAACAGACAACCTTGCCTGTCTCCTGAGAAGCCTGTATGCATGACAAGAAGCAACAGTTAGAAAGAGACATGGAACAACGGACTGGTTCAAAATTGGGAAAGAAGTATGTCAAGGCTGTGTATTGTCATTGTCACTCTGCTTATTTAACTTATATGCAGAATACATTATATGAAATATCAGGCTGGATGACTCACAAGCTGGAATCAAGATTGCTGGGAGAAATGTCAACAACCTCAGATATGTGTAAAGTTAAGTTGTTTATTTGAGATCTTTCTTCTTTCTTGGTGTAGATATTTTCAATACTCCCAGTGGATGTCTGAAACTATGGTAGTACCAAACCCTATATACATCTACACTATGCTTTTTCTATACTAATGGGCTGGTACTATAACAGCATGGATTTGCTGAACAAAAGGATACTTCACATTCTAGGCAGGCCAGAGAAGGATGACATATGATTTCACTTAGCTACTCAGAATAGTGTGCAACTTAAGATTTATGAATTTTTGGACTTCCCTGGTGGTCCAGTGGTTAAGAATTTGCCTGTCAATGGAGGCAAAATGAATTCAATCCCTTGTCAGGGAAGATCCCACATGCCACAGAGCAACTAAGCCTGTGCACCACAACTACTCAGCCCACAAACCTAGAGCCTGTGTTCCACAACAGGAGAAGCTACCACAATGAGAGTCTTGTGGACTACAACTAGAGTAGCCCCTGCTCACCACAACCAGAGAAAACCTGCACAGAGAAACAGATAATTTTCTAGAATTTTTCCCTTAGTATTTTCAAACTATGATAAACTGTGGGCGACTGAAACTGCAAAAAAGCAAAATCAAGGATAAGCTGGGACTATTATACTTAGGGATTTTGATATTGAGTGCACATATATATTTCGGAGAAGGCAATGGCACCCCACTCCAGTACTCTTGCCTGGAAAATCCCATGGGCGGAGGAGCCTGCTAGGCTGCAGTCCATGGGGTCGCTAAGAGTCGGACACGACTGAGCGACTTCACTTTTACTTCTCACTTTCCTGCATTGGAGAAGGAAATGGCAACCCACTCCAGTGTTCTTGCCTGGAGAATCTCAGGGACGGGGGAGCCTGGTGGGCTACCGTCTATGGGGTCACACAGAGTCGGACACGACTGAAGCGACTTAGCAGCAGCAGCAGCAGCACATATATTTGCAATGGTTATATCTTACTGCTGGGTGAACATTTGTATCATTATGTAATGACCTTCTTTGTCTCTAGCTTCCCTGGTGGCTCAGAGGTTAAAGCGACTGCCTCCAATGCAGGAGACCCGGGTTCGATCCCTGGGTCGGGAAGATCCCCTGGAGAAGGAAATGGCAACCCACTCCAGTATTCTTGCTTGGAGAATCTCATGGACTGAGGAGCCTGGTGGGCTGCAGTCCATATAATTTTCTAGAATTTTTCCCTTAGTATTTTCAAACTATGATAAACTGTGGGCGACTGAAACTGCAAAAAAGCAAAATCAAGGATAAGCTGGGACTATTATACTTAGGGATTTTGATATTGAGTGCACATATATATTTCGGAGAAGGCAATGGCACCCCACTCCAGTACTCTTGCCTGGAAAATCCCATGGGCGGAGGAGCCTGCTAGGCTGCAGTCCATGGGGTCGCTAAGAGTCGGACACGACTGAGCGACTTCACTTTTACTTCTCACTTTCCTGCATTGGAGAAGGAAATGGCAACCCACTCCAGTGTTCTTGCCTGGAGAATCTCAGGACGGGGGAGCCTGGTGGGCTACCGTCTATGGGGTCACACAGAGTCGGACACGACTGAAGCGACTTAGCAGCAGCAGCAGCAGCACATATATTTGCAATGGTTATATCTTACTGCTGGGTGAACATTTGTATCATTATGTAATGACCTTCTTTGTCTCTAGCTTCCCTGGTGGCTCAGAGGTTAAAGCGACTGCCTCCAATGCAGGAGACCCGGGTTCGATCCCTGGGTCGGGAAGATCCCCTGGAGAAGGAAATGGCAACCCACTCCAGTATTCTTGCTTGGAGAATCTCATGGACTGAGGAGCCTGGTGGGCTGCAGTCCATGGGGTCACAAAGAGTCGGACACGACTGAGTGACTTTACTTACTTACTTACTTCTTTGTCTCTAGCGGCAGTTTTTTACTTAAAATCTACCTTATCAGATATTAGCGTAGCCACTCCAGCATTTTGGGGGTTACTATTTGGATGTAATATCTTGTTTATCCTTTATTTTCAGTCTATGTGTATCCTTGAATCTAAAGTGAGCTCTAGTATTCAGCATACAGTTAGATTATTCAGTCACTCACTGCCTTTTTACTGGGGAGTTTAGTCCATTTACATTTAACATAGTTATTGCCAGGGAAGGACTTACTATCACCATTTTGTTAACTGTTTTCTGTTTGTAGTTATTTTGTCCCTCTTTCTTCTCTTGCTGTTTTCCTTTGTGTTTCTTCTTTTTTTTTTTTCTTGGTATTGATAGGTTTTGATTCCTATGTCTTTGTGTGTGTGTGTGTGTGTGTGTGTGTGAGTTCCATATGTATCTTTTGTAGTTATCAAGGGGTTTATATAAAATATCATAAAATTATGTCTATTTAAGCTAATAAAAATAAACTTTACTTGCAAACTCTTTGTTTTTATCTTTCTTCCCTTACATTATACATTACTGATGACACAAATTGCATCTATTTACATTTTGTATCTGTTAACATCATTTAGTTATAATTGTCTTTAATAATTTTTTTCTTTTAATTCAGATAACAGAAGAAAACAATTAATCACTACCATTATAACAATATAGTAATCTCTTTTTTCCTTCCCTGACTTATATACTTGGCTGTCTGCTGTGAGTGTTTTAGTCTCAATGCTTGTACAAGTGCTATACTCTTTCAAGCACTCTTTCTGAAATCCTGAGAAGGGTTCCTCCAGCTAGGAGTGTAGCTGACTGGGAGGAAACAGAAGCAAGGACACTGCCAGCCCTCCATTCTAGTCAGCCTCACCTTTCCTATGGATGATACCACTATAATGGCAAAAAGTGAAGAGGAACAAAAGAGCCTCTTGATGAGGGTGAAAGAGGACAGTGAAAAAGCTGGCTTAAAAGTCAACATTCAAAAAACTAAGATTATGGCATCAAGTCCCATTACTTCATGGCAAATAGAACTGAGGAAGAGGGAACTGTGACAGATTTTATTTTCTTGTCCTCCAAAATCACTGTGGACAGTGAGTGCAACCTTGAAATTAAAAGACACTTGCTCCTTGAAAGGAAAGCTATGACAAACCTAGATAGCATATTAAGAAACAAAGACATCACTCTGGTGACAAAAGTCCTTATAGTCAATGCTATGGTTTTTCCAGTCAGTTCAGTTCAGTTCAATCGCTCAATCATGTCCAAATTTTTACAACCTCATGAATCACAGCATGCCAGGACTCCCTGTCAATCACCAACTCCTGGAGTTGACTCAAACTCATGTCCATCAAGTCAGTGATGCCATCCAGCCATCTCATCCTCTGTCGTCCCCTTCTCCTCCTGCCCCCAATCCCTCCCAGCATCAGGGTCTTTTCCAATGAGTCAACTCTTCGCATGAGGTGGCCAAAGTATTGGAGTTTCAGCTTCAGCATCAGTCCTTCCAATGAACACTCAGGACTGATTTCCTTTAGAATGGACTGACTGGATCTCCTTGCAGTCCAAGGAACTCTCAAGAGTCTTCTCCAACACTGCAGTTCAAAAGCATCAATTTTTCGGCATTCAGCTTTCTTCACAGTCCAACTCTCATATCCATACATGACCAAGGAAAAACCATAGCCTGGACTAGACAGACCTTTGTTGGCAAGTAATGTCTCTGCTTTTGATATGCTATCTAGGTTGGTCAGAACTTTCCTTTCAAGGAGTAAGCATCTTTTACCTTCAGGGCTGCAATCACCATCTGCAGTGATTTTGGAGCCCAAAAAATTAAAGTCTAATTTCTGTTTCCTCTGTTTCCTCTAAAAACTGTTTCCTCTGTTTCCCCATCTGTTTCCCATGAAGTGATGGGGCCAGATGCCATGATCTTCGTTTTATGAATGTTGTGCTTTAAGCCAACTCTTTGACTCTCCTCTTTCACTTTCATCAAGAGGCTTTTTAGTTCTTCTTCACTTTCTGCCATAAGGGTGGTGTCATCTGCATATCTGAAGTTATTGATATTTCTCCTGGCAATCTTGATTCCAGCTTGTGCTTCTTGCAGCCCAGCATTTCTCATGATGTTCTCTGCATAGAAGTTAAATAAACAGGGTGACAATATACAGCTTCGATGTACTCCTTTTCCTTTTTGGAACTAATCTGTTGTTCCCTGTATATTTCTAACTGTTTCTTCCTGACCTGCATACAGGTTTCTCAAGAGGCAGATCAGGTGGTCTGGTACTTCCATCTCTTTCAGAATTTTCCACAGTTTCTTGTGATCCACACAGTCAAAGGCTTTGGCATAGTCAATAAAGCAGAAATAGATGTTTTTCTGGAACTCTCTTACTTTTTCCATGATGCAGCAGATGTTGACAATTTGATCTCTGGTTCCTCTGCCTTTTCTTAAACCCAGCTTGAACATCTGGAAGTTCACCGTTTACATATTGCTGAAGCCTGACTTGGAGAATTTTGAGCTTTACTTTATTGGGTCTGAGATGAGTGCAATTGTGCGGTAGTTTGAGCATTCTTTGGCATTGTCTTTCTTTGGGATTGGAATGAAAATTGACATTTTCCAATCCTGTGGCCACTGCTGAGTTTTCCAAATTTGCTGGCATATTGAGTTCAGCACTTTCACAGCATCATCTTTCAGGATTTACACCAAAGGGTTTGTTATGCAATATTTCATTATATACTAGGTTTATTCTTCAAAAGTTCTGATAGCCTTCTATAGCCAGGAATAAATTGATACATGAATAAAAGAAAACACCCATTTGAAGATCAGTGGGATACATCACTAAGAGGGTTAAATTAGTCAAGTTCAAGGAATAGAAAAAAGGCCAGTAGATGTTATACTGTAGCTAGTATAGTGCAGGGTAGCATGAGAGAAAAATAATTGAAATTAAAAAAAAATAAGAGTTTATACTTATTCTTACTGCAATCAGAGCCTATTAAACTATAAAATTAGAAGCAATAAAAGTATGGGCTTAAATATAAATAAATAATTTCAACTGCTCTGTTGGACATTAATAGTGGAAGCTGAGAGACAAGTTAGGAGGATATTTTAGTCATTCCAGTGAAAGCTGCTGGGATTGTAGCAGTGAAGTTGGAAAAGTATAGTAGATTTTTTCTGAATGAGTCAACAGTACTTGATCACAGATTGTTAGAATTTCAGGAAAAGAGAATAACCAAAGAATTCTCTGAAAACTCCATGAATTAAGTGCTTTATTATATTAGGAATTTGGTCAAGGAATACTGAATCATTTTGGTTTGAGCAACTGGATGGATGATACTTCTAGAGACTTGGATATGGATGGCTGAGGCATTAAGATGTTTAATCATTACCTTTATATTGTATTAATAAATTGCAAGATAACAGGCATCACAAGTGCTGAGAATCTAGGATTATTCAATGTCTTTAATGTAATATACTTTGAATATACTATAAAGACATTTTCATCTGCACAATAAAGAAGCTTGATTAATTTAGACAATTTCCAGAGCACATCTTGCCAAGACGTATTTCAAAGACAAATTATTGGACAACCTGATGCTCAGTATGGAAAACCTGCTTACACAGTATATTTAGTGTATTTGCAAGCTTAGGATAATAACAGTTATTCATCATAAATTAAAGCATTTGGGCACCACTGGCTTTTAAGTATGATTAAATGCTTCTTTTTTCAAAAATTACTTATATTTACTTTGTTCCTGAAAACAAAGATGAGAAACATTAAATTTATAAAATTAAAGGGAAAGATTTAAAAAAATTCTTCTCAACATTTGAGGAAATTTTGGTCATTAGAATTTTACTTGTTGCTGAAGATGACATAATTTGTTTTGTGCTGTTGTTTTAAATTAAAAATAAGGTTGAGAAGTACAAAACAGCTGACCACAAAACAAAAAGTAGACATGCAATGTGTTGTTTTCCATTACACATTTATTACAGATGTAATGTCTGATGGTGGTGATATCATTGCCAAGTCATCTCTGACTCTTGCAGCCTCATGGACTGTAGTCCACTCAGCTCCTCTGTCCATGGGATTTCCCAGGAAAGAATACTGGAGTGGGTTACCATTTCTTTCTCCAGGGGATCTTCTTGACCCAGGGATTGAACCCATGTCTCCTGTATTGCAGGCAGTTTCTTTACCACTGAGTGACCAGGGAAGCCCTAATATAATATGTACTACTCGCAGAGTCAGACACGACTGAGCAACTGAAGTGAACACAGGAAAAACACACATTACATGCCTGATTTTTTGTATTATAGTGAATCACTATCACCTCTCAAATTAATTACTAATTTTATTGACTATCCTCTACTGATAATGTCAATCTTTGTCATATTTAAATGATTAATCCTTATGATTAATTGCATTACAATATCACTGAATATGATACAATATTAATATAGTAAAATGATGTTAATATTATTAAATATTTTGTGGTAAATATCGATTTCAAAAGAAATAATTATGTTCTTTGTCATGAATTTTTCACTTAATCATGAATTTTATGTCCATATGCAACCTCTTTCATTTCTTGACTCCTGAGGTATTGACCATTTTCAGACATAGAAATGTATTTAAGAAATGCAAAATAAAACAATAACAGTTTGTCACATCACTGATTAGTGCAATATGAGTCCACTGATAAAAATTTGCAAATTATAGAACTGTCATATTCTAGCCCACTGATAAAAATTTGTAAAGTATAGAACTGTTATATTCTAGCAGCTACTAGTGTGTTCTGAATCGTGTGTTACCATATGATTAGTTTTCTGTATAGTGAATATTGACAAAATATACTTTAATGCAAAATTATATTATACATTCAGGAGCTCAAGGGGGCAAAAAAATAAAAGTAGTTAATCTACTGAACTCAAAACTGTAGGAAAAGACTTTTGGATTGAATTGAATTTTTATTATCAACTGTTTGAATGGTAAATTTTTAGTTTATAATTCAGTTTCCTAGAATTCTCAGACTTTTGGAAAGGCTTACTAAATGTAACTTTCCCCAAATACTTCCACTATAAAGAGAAGTACATCACTGATATATCAGCAGAAAACACAGACACAGACACACACACACACACAATAATAGAGACCCAAAAATAATATTCAGGTTGTGTGTATAGAATGTTCCACAGGGAGGAAAAGTGAATGTTCAAAGAGAAAGAATTGTAGCAAAATGGAGCAGATGTAAATCTAATGAAAAGATGATTACTGGGAGTGAATGGTGCCGGTTCGGCCTTGAACTTAGAAGCAGCTCTTATAAAAGAGCTTTACTGAAGAAATTGGAAATGGAAACTTTTCTATAATAGCTCTCATTCCCCATTTCTCAAGAACTTCCCCATAAAATTATTGAGCGGGGACTCCTCAACACTTAAGAAAGAGCATAAGGAAGTGCTTAGAAAAGTGTTACTGCGGCTGCTAAGGCTGCTAAGTCGCTTCAGTCGTGTGTGACCCCATAGACGGCAGCCCATCGGGCTCCCCCCATCCCTGGGATTCTCCAGACAAGAACACTGGAGTGGGCTGCCATTTCCTTCTCCAATGCATGAAGGTGAAATTAGAAAGTGAAGTCGCTCAGTCGTGTCTGACTCTTAGCGCCCCATGGACTGCAGCCCACGAGGCTCCTCCATCCACGGGATTTTCCAGGCAAGAGTGCTGGAGTGGGGTGCCATTGCCTTCTCCGAGAAAAGTGTTAAAAACATTCAACTAGATGCTGGGTGCTGCTGAGGCAAGGAGCTGATTATTCACACTTCAGAGAGATTACTGCTTAGTATTTTACAAATACAGTCTCAGTGAAAGCTCCAGAGGTAAGGGCTATATTTTATCAGCTTATAGAATAGAGAAATTAAATAATTTGATCATAATTGTTCATTGTCTCAGTGGTGGAAGTTTTACAATCTCTCTCTGACTCATCCCAAAGTCTGGCTCTCAACCATTTGTTTATCCTGTCATGTTATGGTTAATTTCCACTATCTACAAAAGGTCAGCTTTTCAAAAGATGTAGATATGTAAAACAAGCAGGATAACACTGAGAGGAGAGAAAAGCAGTGGAAATGAGCTATGCCAACAGTGGAGATAGGAACAACATTGTAGTTTTGTAAAGGTGACGGATACAATTAGTGAATAAGAGGTTTGAGAAAGGTGAAGAGCAAGCATCTTGAAAACAAAGAATAGAGAAAGTCTATGCAAAATGGGAGTAGCTGCTGCTGCTGCTACTGCTGCTGTCCGACTCTGTGAGAAGTTGCTCAGTCGTGTCCAACCCTCAGCGAGCCCATGGACTGCTCCTCCATCCATGGGCTTTTCCAGGCAAAAGTACTGGAGTGGGGTGCCATTGCTTTCTCCAGAATGGGAGTAGGGAGTGTGGTAATTAGACTTCAGTGTAACATGTCTATGTTTTTGAAGAGGTACTTCTGGCTTTCACTTATGCCTGTCAAGAGCTTGGAATTTGCCACTGCCTCCTAAAAACAAGTAAAAAGCCAAAAGACTGAAAAATCAACAACTTGTCCTGGATCCATAAGAGATGGGAGGGGAGAACTCAAGACAACCTGCTCCCTCTAAGACTAGAGAGAGACAGGCAAGTATATGGAGTCTTAGCTTATTAGAGCAGAGATTTATAAGCAAAAACCTCTGCAGGAACCAATGTCAGGGTAGGAAGACTGTAAGTGGGACTGACAAATTGCTGGAGGCTCAATATAGACAACTCTATCTATATGTAACCAGAAAGCTCACTGACAATTCCCAAGAAATACAAATAGAATCTGGGTATAAAATAAACTGCAACCTTAGCCTGTCAAGAGCTTGGAATTTGCCACTGCCTCCTAAAAACAAGTAAAAAGCCAAAAGACTGAAAAATCAACAACTTGTCCTGGATCCATAAGAGATGGGAGGGGAGAACTCAAGACAACCTGCTCCCTCTAAGACTAGAGAGAGACAGGCAAGTATATGGAGTCTTAGCTTATTAGAGCAGAGATTTATAAGCAAAAACCTCTGCAGGAACCAATGTCAGGGTAGGAAGACTGTAAGTGGGACTGACAAATTGCTGGAGGCTCAATATAGACAACTCTATCTATATGTAACCAGAAAGCTCACTGACAATTCCCAAGAAATACAAATAGAATCTGGGTATAAAATAAACTGCAACCTTTCCCCCCCCCCTCTTTGTGCTTTGTCTATTTCCACTTGTTCATAGGGTGCCATGTGCAGAGGTCTTGCCCCAGGTACTTCAAATCAGAGTTCCCACTGCAAAATGCTTGCTACATCCAATGGCTAAACTGATGCTTCACCTTAGTGGGTCATTCACAGAAGAGCCACACAGCATATGGAATTTAACGTGGCAGCTGCAGACCACGTGCAGAGAAGCTGCATGTGATACTGCAAGGTCTGAGGCATGAGCTGCACAGCTGCCTGTCATCCCAGAGAACTCTACTCTCTCCCCACTGACTACATCCCTAGAAAGCAGCCCTGCCACTGGCCTGTTTTGGAGATACCATACTCTAGAGCACACAATTTGATCCTCTCCATTCTTTGATCTAAGAACAAAGATTTTCTTTGCTTCAGAATTGAACTTGGTCTTATACTATTGGCTAGAATGACATTGGGCAGGAGGACCCTTGCTGGAAACTGACATAGACAAGACACTTTTGTGAAAATCCCAGAATCTAGAGATGAGGATGAAGCACACACCTGGACCACAGAGACCTAGAAGGAACAGAAAAAGTGTAAGAAGACTGGATTCACATTTACCGCATCACTGCTCCTGTAGGCCAGCATGGTGCTGTACTGAGAGACCCCTCCTGACCATACTGTTTCTCCAGTAGGAAAGGAGAGCCAACATGGACATCTAGCTTCTGCAGCATTGTGGGACACTTCCTGAGAGGCCCTGTTGGGTCTTGCTATATGGGAATCACTTCCTAGTGGTAAAGAACACACCTGCCAATGCAAAAGACATTGAGATGCAGGTTTGATTTCTTGGTGGGGAAGATCCCCTGGAGGAGGGCATAGCAACCTACTCCAGTATACTTGCTCAGAAAATTCCATGGACAGAGGAGCCTGGTGGGCTACAGTCCAAAGAGTCACAAAGAGCTGGACAGAAATGAAGCGTCTTAGCACACATACACGCAAGGAAATCTTTAGGGCTGAACCACAAATGCTCAGAGATGGATAAGGTGGCGGGGCCTATAGTAAACAGCACTCAAGTTTTGGACAGTCATTTATACAGGCAGTGGCTCCCATGAAGAGATGCCAGCTAGCAGCTCTATTCATTTAAGAGGGGAGCTGATGGTCTTATTTGGACAGGGAGCTCAGTTGACAGTTCTGATTGGCTTAGGTCCCCAGCCTAGGGGCCAGTCTTCCTGGGTAGCTGATTTTACAACCCTGCCTGAGCAGGGAAACAAATTCAGAGCCTGGACCAACTACTGAGCATACCTTTCACCCTCACCCTCCAAGAAGCCTGGCGTCAGATCCCTAGCAACCTTAGAGCACACCTTATGGCCCGTCAGAGTTTAGAGAAGCAAATCAGCAGCCCTGACAAACTGCTGAAAATAGCTCCCAGGTCTGCTCAAGCAGGAAGTCTGCTCTGAGACCCTGGGCAGCCTCAAGTACATCCTTCAGCCCACCCAGGCAGGAAAGCAAATTCACAGCCCTGCTTAATTGCTGAACATGCCCTTCAGCACTGCCCAATCAGGAAGCCTGGCCATAGAAGCCAGGTAGCAGTGAAGCCCAGCCTACAACCATTCCAGGCCCTTCTGTTGAGCATGACCTCTGGCTCACCTGATCAGAGAACCTGAACAGTGACCTCAGATCGTCTCAGAGTCCAGCCAATTATACTCCCCAGACACAGAGTGCAGCCTATAGCATGCTCAATTGCTGAGTGCCGTCTGCATCCTTGCCCAGGCAGGAAATTCAACCAGAGACCCTTCACAACCACAGAGGATAACCTACAGTCCCACACAACCTGGACAGTTACCCAGTCCAACTGGAAACAGATGAAGCCCCATCCAACTGTGGGGTACAGCTGAAAGTCCCACCTAAACCAGAAACCCAGTCAATGACTTTGCCAAACAGCAGAGCAAAGACAGAAATTTGCTCAACTGCAGTAGTCTTGCTAAATTCAGAGCAAAGACTACAGTTCTGCTTCCAAGCAGCAGCACCATCTGGAATATGGTGGTCTCACCCGAACAGGAACCCAGATTAAAGACTTGGCCAATCATGGAGTTGAACTCATGGCACTGCCCTGCAGGGTAAGGCAGCTTGCAGCCCCATAGGAACAAAAGTAGTTGCAGAGCTCGCTTGTGTCCACACCTGACCACAGAGAGTGCCTGGCAGTCCTACTTGAACACAGAATATAGCTGGCAGGCCCATCTAGCCATGAGGCCAAAACAGTGACACCCCCAACCTCAGAGCATGAGCAATGATGCTACTTAACTAGAGAATCTGGCAGCAATACTGTCTTGCCTGTGGATACTACCAGCTAACTCATTCAGAATCCCAAGCTAGGCTGAGTGATAAAGATCTTTCCCTGCCAAGGTGAACTTGTGTAAACTGTAGAAGAGGATACTGCATCTTCAAATGTACCAATATCAATGCAAAAATGCAAAGATCACAAAAATCTGATATATATAATGCCACCATAGGAAATTAATAAAGTTTCAATAAATGGTCACAGACAGTCATTCAAGTGTTAGTCACTCAGTCATGTCCAACTCTTTATGACTCCAAGGACTGTAGCCTGCTAGGCTCTGTCCATGTGATTTCTAAGGCAAAATCATCATAAGGAAATGAGTATCTATGAACTGATAAATAATTCAAGGTAATCCTATTAAATTCAGAGAACTACAAAAAAAAAAGACTAAACATGACTAAACAACATTAAAAATGCATAAAGAACATGAAAATTTTGAAAAGAAAAATAATTTTTAAAAAGGAAAAATTCTAGATTTGAAGAATATAGTGACTGAACTGAAGAATTTAATAGAAATCTCCAAAGGCTTCTGTGGCCCAGTGGTAAAGAATCTGCCAGCTAACACAGGAGACTAAGAGATACAGGTTTGATCCCTGGGTTGGGAAGATTCCCTGGAGAAGGAAATGGCAGCCCATTCCAGTATTCTTGCCTGGAGATTCCATGGAGAGAGGGGCCTGGTGAGGCAGTCGTTGGGGACACAACTTAGTAACTGAACACATCACACATCCAAAGGCATATCAGGTCCAAACAAGGCTGCTCAACTACATCACCCCTATTCAAAATAACTAGAAGTTCTAGTTGGAGAAAGCACTGGCAACCGACTCCAGTGTTCTTGCCTGGAGAATCCCGGGATGGGGGAGACTGGTGGGCTGCCATCTGTGGGGTCACAGAGAGTCAGACAGGATTGAAGTGACTTAGCAGCAGCAGCAGCAGAAGTTCTAGTTTCAGCAATTAGGCAAGAAAATTTTTAAAAAGGCATCCAAATCAGAAAGGAAGAAGTAAAATTGTCTCTGCTTGCAGGTGATAGGATCCTATGTATAGAAAATTCTATAGAAAATTTTAAAGACTGGGCCAAAAAACTGTTAGAACTAATAAATGAATTTAGCACTGATACATGCTACAAAATCAACAGGCAAAATTCAGGTACATTTCTGTATATTAACAAGGAAAAATTTGAAAAGAAATAAAATAATTTGATTTATAATGGTATCATAAACTAAAAACACTTAAGAAAAAACTTAATGAGAGACTTGGATAATCTATGCACAGGAATTTATAAGGCATTAGTGAAAGAAATTGAAGAATATATCAATTAATAGAAAGATGTCTCATGTTAAATAGATTTGAATAATTAATATTGTTAAAATATGCATACTATCCTTAGACAGCAAGATCAAACTAGTCCATCCTAAAGGAAATCTATCCAGAATACTCACTGGAAGGACTGATGCTGAAGCTGAAGCTCCAAAACTTTGCCCACCTGATACGAAGAGCTGACTCATGGACCAGACCTTGATGGTGGGAGAGACTGAAGGGAAGAGAATAAGGGGGTGGCAGAGGATGAGATGGTTGAATGGCATCATCAGCTCAATGGACATGAGTTTGAGCAAGCTCCAAGAGATAGACAAGGACAGGGAAGCCTGGAGTGCTGCAGTCCTTGGGGTCACAAAGAGGTGGACACAACTTAGTGACTGAACAATAGCAACGATATAGCACTTATATGTTAATAAAGCTGAAAAAATATTAAAAAATAAGATTTTTCCTTTTGCCAAATAAAGTATACTTATCTTTGTACTACATACATAATATTTACTAAAATGGTTATTTATTAAAGTACACAGTTTCACCAAATATCCAAGAATAAACAACCACCAAATCTTACCTAAATGCAGTGACATACTGATAAATAATAAATTTGCTAAAAACACATTTGAAAACTAAAGCATGATATTCTTGTATAATATAACGCCATTAAAATAACTTAGGTCAAAGGGTACAAACTTCCAGTTATAAGATAAATAAGTTCTGGAGATAGAATGCATAGCTTTGTGACAAAAGTTAACAATATTCTATCGCATATTTGAAAGTTGCTAGAAGAGTAGATCTTAAAAGTTATCATAAGAAAATAATGTGTAACTATGTGAGGTGAATGATGTTAGCTAAATTTTCTATGGTAATCATTTCACAATATATATCTGTATCACATTATCACATTTTATATCTAAAACTAATACAGTATCATATCAGTTTCATCTCAATAAACTAGAAAAAAAAGAAAAATAAAATCTCATTGGTGTATGTTTATGGTGTGGAAATTAATTCATGCTGTGTTAAATGGAAAAGCACATTTCAAAATAATTATTATTTTCTTTTTTCACTATTCTAAGAAATAAAATTATTTCAGAAAATAATTATGAATATATGGCTAACTCTTCACTTAGAGAAAATAAGGTTATACACCTTATTACTCAGCAAAATTAGAATTTGAACACAAACTGGTTTGTGTCAGAGTCCTTGCCTATATACAGAAAAAATATAAATACTGGTTTGTGGTGATCTATATTTTGTTAGGCCAGCGGGCTAACGTAGATGGTGCAAGCTCCTTGTCAGGAACTTTATTGGCTTTCCACATAAACCAAGTTATTCAGCCTTCTTTTCTCCATCTTAATTTTCCTACTATACTATTTCTTCTGAATCTATTCTTATATTTCTAAATAAATAAGTTTTTCCTTGCCGATGCCATCCCCGCTTCGAATCACCCTGGATCCACCGTGGCTGGACCCTGGCAAATGGCACCTGGACAGGCTATTCGAAGGCACAGGAGGGCCTAGAGGAGCTATCCTATGTTGAAGGTCAGGAACGGTGGCGGTAAGGAGATACCCCTCGTCCAAGGTAAGGTGCAGTGTCTGTGCTTTGCTGGAGCAGCCGTGAAGAGATACCCCACGCCCAAGGTAAGAGAAACCCAAGTAAGATGGTAGGTGTTGCAAGAGAGAATCAGAGGGCAGACATACTGAAACCATACTCACAGAAAACTAGTCAATCTAATCACACTAGGACCACACCCTTGTCTAAATCAATGAAACCAAGCCATGCCTGCGGGGCAACCCAAGATGGGTGGGTCATGCTGGAGAGGTCTGACAGAATGTGGTCCACTGAAGAAGGGAATGGCAAGCCACTTCAGTATTCTTGCCTTGAGAACCCCATGAACAGTATGAAAAGGCAAAATGATAGGATACCAAAAGAGAAAATCCCCAGGTCATTAGGTGCCCAATATGCTACTGGAGATCAGTGGAGAAATAATTCCAGACAGAATGAAGGGATAGAGCCAAAGCAAAAACAATACCCAGTTATGGATGTGACTGGTGATAGAAGCAAGATCCAATGCTGTAAAGAGCAGTATTGCATAGGAACCTGGAATGTCAGGTCCATGAATCAAGGCAAATTGGAAGTGGTCAAACAAGAGATGGCAAGGGTGAACGTCAACATTCTAGGAATCAGCGAACTAAAATGGACTGGAATGGGTGAATTTAACTCAGATGACTA